>CABHPQ010000447.1:60616-82543 GCA_902168405.1 Peromyscus aztecus
AGCCCAGAACAAGAGCTTTCAGATCTGGGTCTAATGAGTTTCTGACGTTAGAGTGAAACACACCCGAGAGATCAGGTCAAATGGGACAGAGCTTCTCTCCTTTACCCCTGGTGCTCAGTGAAAACATCACACTGTTGGCCGAAGACCTGAACATCTGCTCCTGTGCCTTCTTGTGACTTGACTCCGCAGTCAGGCGGTGGGTTTATCAGCCACACACTATTGGACCACCAGTATCACCTTGGCTTGTATTCTCCATTCACCCCAGTCAATTCATAATGCAGTGACTAACTCAGCTAATGACAAAACTCTGTCATCTAGAGTCTTCATGATAACCTGCAAACCGGTTGGCAGCAAAATCCCCAGGGCTGTGCAGATGCCCAGCAGCTAAAGCCTTGCTTTGCACGCATAAAGCAAGAGTTTGAGTCCCAGAACTCACATAAAAAGGCGGGGCCTGGTGTTGCTTGCAATCCTAGTGCTGGGGAGGCAGAGACAAGAGGATCTCTGGGGCTCACTGGCCAAGCAGTCGAGCCTACTGAGAGATCCTGTCTTAAAGGCGGTGGCCAGTGTTCCTGAGGATGACAACTAAGGCTGTCTAACAGCCTTCACACATGTGCACGCCTGTACAAACCCACATGAACTTGCACATATACCTGCACACACACATACACATACATACACTCATATGAACATGCACATATAAAATACATATATATCACTGGTTATTGTCTGACCACCTTACGTGATTTTTTTTTCTTTTCACTGACTTCCTCTACAGACTAATTCATAAATTCAAGCCCTTGATTATCTTGGATTGGGAACAATCTTAGGGGAGAAGAAGGAATTTGAATACCTCTAGGTGGCATTGTGATAAAGACATGAAGGAGTAATTGTGTGTTCAGGAAAAAAGTAAGCATTGGCCTTAACCTCACTGGTCTCCTAAGAGCAGGGCACTGTTCTGAGGAAGTTTAACCATCTAGCCACATAAAAAGCAATCCTGTTGAGAGAAGTTCTATGATTTCAGCACAGAGGTAGCTCAGACAAGAAAACACAGAACCCCATCCTCCCATCCAAGGGGATCCCCAGACTCCAATGTCTTTAACGGCCAGCTTCCCAGAAAGGAAAAGGGAACATGGTCAAGGCAGCTAAAATCAAACACAGCATTAAGTGTGTGTTTCCACACCTACTTCTCCCAAGCACAGCAGAAGGTAGATAAAGGTGCAAACATTTCCTACCTATCACACCACAGGTTCATCTGTGCAAACAAGACAGTAGGTGGTAAGTCAGGGCCACACTGAGCTCCTTCTTTACAGGAATGCATATCCCATAACATAAGCAGATTTTCTTTATTTAAAACATTGTCGGGCCAGGCACAGTGGCACAAGCCTTTAATCCCAGCAGTCAGGAGGCAGAGGTAAGTGGATCTCTGTGAGTTCGAGGCCAGCCTGGTCTGCAAAGCAAGTCCCAGGACAAGCCAGGGCTGTTACATAGAGAAACCCTATCTCAAAAACCCCAAAACCAAACATATAAATAGAATGTAAATGGTTGAACTTTTTCCTCTGCCTCAGCAACTTGATTTCTTTGAACTCTTTACAGTAGAGGGCTAAAGTTGATTGTGCTCTGTGAGCAAAAGTTTGTGGAGAGAATTCATGTGAGACAGAGTCACAAAGAGAAGGCTAGGGCTGCAGTGGAGTGCTCACCTAGCACTGTGAAGCTTTGGGTTCTATCCCCAGAACCACATAGTGGTACAAACCTAGGATGCCAACACCTAGGAGTGCAAACAGGGGGCCAGAAGTTCAAGGTCATCTTCAGTTATTTGGTGTGTTTGAAGTCGGCCTTGGCTACATGGAACTTTGTCTCAAAAAAATTAAAATAAAAATAAAAAAAATAGTGCATGGTACCCAAGGATGACACTTGAGGCTGCCTTCATGCCTTCACATGTGCACAAGTACACACTTGCATGAACAACAGACACACATAAACACACCCAGCCATGCTTGAGCACACCCATACAGGCACACACATGCAGGCACACACAACTCAGGAAAGAAATCAACTTTGTAAACAATGACATACATTTGACAAGACAGATCAGTTTGGCATTATAATTCCTCCTAGTCTGCCTTAAATGTTACAGTTCTGTACGAATCTGAGGCCTGAAAAACTGTGTTAGTGACTACTTCTGGCTGAACAAGTCGGGTGTTGATATCCCAAACTGATGAAACTTGGTGCAGAAGATTCAACTGAGGCAAACACGTGAGCCTGGTTTTCTCTTGTTGTCTCTGGGAGCAGGATCAGGCTGCCTCGGTTTTTAGTATTTGCTTAGAATTTCAGTGACCACAGCAAGGAAAAGTAAGTGAAAGGAAGTAAAGTGTGAAGTTGGAGGTGATGGCTGCCAGGACTGTACCTTTCAGAGGACAGAACCAAAGGCCACGCCACTGTCACAGGTGGGCAACACTTCCCAGCCAGTTACAGTGGTTCTCAAACTGTGGGTTAGGACCCCTTTGGCAAACCAAAAATATTTACATAACGTAACAATAGCAAAATTACAGAAATGAAGTAGCAATAATAATAACTTTATGATTGGGGGTCACCACCACCACATGAGGAGCTGTATTAAAGGGTCGCAGCGTTAGGAAGGTTGAGAACCACTGTCTGAGAAGGAGAACTTTCCTTGTGTTTCTCATGAAAGGCTGAGCACATTTCCAGGACTAAGTGAAGCATCTGCTGCACTGAGGGCCCACATTTTGTTTGAGAGGACTGCCCCAGGACTGGGAAACTGTTCTGCTTCGCTCAGGTTCCTACAGGAAGAGGACACTCCCTGTGTGTGGATGGGTCCCTCTCCCTTTAGATGCCCTGGCAACCATTCTACATATTCCTTACTCTGCGTTGTCTACGCCTTCTGTAGACTCGTTTTCAGAATTCCATACAGCAGCCACCATTGATCCGAAGATCACATCCCCAACTGTGGTCACTACGAGTTTACTTCTTTATAATGAGTTGTCTTTTTCTTGTTGTTGTTGTTTCTGGTGGTGGTGGTGGTAGTGGTGTGTGTGTGTGTGTGTGTGTGTGTGTGTGTGTGTGTTGTGTGTTGTGTGTGTGTGTGGTGTGTTGTGAGAAGAGAAGCATTTACTCAGATTCATTGGCTGTATCCTAAAGTACAGAAATGACACCAAGTAAATGAACAGCTCGTCGGCTGCTCAGAGGGTGTTGATGATGGTAGGCAGTTTAGAATTGCTCCATGTTCTAGGTTTTTCTATGCCTTTTCCCTGTGTCCCATACCATCCAGCTTCTATCTATTGTACTGACTCTCCCTGGGCAATCTAGAGAATCTTGTAGCAGAAATGAAGACTTTCCCATCATGCTTTGGAGTGAGAACCCAGGAATTGCCATGAAATGCAAGACTGAGGAAGGCGGGTCCCTTTCTACCACAGACTGGCTCCCGAGCCAGATAGCCACAGACTAATGCTTCCTGATGATTTACTCAAGCAGTTTCCATGTCTAATGTCAGGGTTGGCTTTCTGAAGCCAAAGAATTTCACTTGTTCCATTGATTTTTTTTTTCTTTTCTTTTACAAGCCAGGCATTCTAGCCAAGAACTCTCAATTCTCGATGAAGAGGGTGCCTATGTTCATAACTGTTTAATGTGCATGTTGAATTTCCTTTTATGCAACTATATAGTATCAAGCCAAACCTGATGGCTCCTTTAACATTTCTTTTTGTGTGTAATACAGTAGATTATTACTGTGCTGTGAAAATGTCATTGATTCAAGATACTTTCCTTAATGACCAGATTGTAATAATTCTCCCCTCAGACATGGGCAAAATACCCATTTTCACTAATTAGACACACTCATAACCTTCATAAAAATTTAACCTTTAAATAGCCTGTTGTAAATTTAGAAGTCATATGGTCTTCATATCAATTACTTCCTAAGGAATTCCCCCTAATTATGCGCTGACGAATGTACACTCAGAAACACAGGTTAACAGTTCAAAGACTTCCAAAGCAGAAGTAATGCAGGATTTGGTAGTCATTAAAAATAATAACCTCAACTTAATATTTTTCTAATTTTTCTCCTTTAAAATGCAATGTCTTCAAAAATACTTTTTCCTTAATGGGTGACAGATATGTTAAACACAAGCTGTGCAAATGTAAGAGCAGCAATTCTATTGATCTCTTCAATGGAAATTTTCTGGACAAATGGAAGAAGGCTATTAGCAGAAGCTTTGATTTTTAGTTCCATTATACTTTGCAATTAAAAAGTAAGGGTTTCTCCGTGTGTGTGCAGTGTGTGTGTGTGTGTGTGTGTGTGTGTGTGTGTGTGTGTGTGCATGCTTTCAGTGGAGAATGTGCCGGTAGGTTCTGTTTACTTAGCACTCATTCCTGAAAAGCTGAGTGTGCTTTTATGCCAGTCATTATTTTATAAGCTGGGAGGGAGTAAGCTGGCTGGATCCTGTTACACAGGAGAATATTCTTGGGGCAGCTGTGTCCACAGCACTCTGGGAGCAGCTGGTCAATGTGGTTAAACCACAAGCTTCACAGGCAGTTACTCACTGTTAGCAGTGAGTTGACTGAACTAAGTCCGAGTTCCCTGCCCAGAGTCTCACCCAGGTGTGTGAATGGAATGCATGGCATAGGTGCCGTCTAACACGCTGGCCTTATGCTTAGGTCTGGACCCCAGCCCCTGACTAGGAAGTGAGGCAACAGTATGGTTGCCATGGAGAGGGTGGAAGAAGGGGAGGCTGAGTTGGTAGGTGGTGATCTAAAGCATTTTTCTAGCAACATGTTGGCCACCGTCATATGACTGGGCTCTGCTCATTTCCAGCTTGAGAACCGTCTCAGTGATTCAACAGTTTAAGGCCAGGAGTTCCCGGACTGCAAACAACACAACACCACAACACAACACATTCCTACTTTTCCAACTCAGACTTCAAAATATAAACACACACACACACACACACACACACACACACACACACACACACACAAAAGGAAATAAATCTGGGTATTGTGAACATTGACGATGAAATACAGATTCCAGTAGATAGATGGTAGACGGACAAGCGGACAAAGAAAACTAAAAGGATGATTTGGATGCCAAACAAAGGTCCAGGAATCAACTTTGGGGTCTTCATTTTAAAGCACGAAAGTAGCAAACCACCCTTCACCTTGTGGCGCAGCACACAGCCTCTGACCCCTGTCCCTGCTCAGCTACCATCTTTAGGGTTGACTTAGTCTTTCTGAGGGGGAGGCAGAACGGTCTTGATGTCATCTAAGGACAACCATACAGAGTTTTTGCTTTTATTTTTAATTTTGGCATCTCTTTCCTTTATGCTTATCTCTGCTGATTTAAATCCCCCCTTCCCAGAGCCCAGTTCAAGGATCTTCTAGGAACTTATCTTATTCAAAGTCAGTCTAACTACTCTTCCACTTGGACTTAACGAAGAAACTCTTAGCTACATGGGATGTGCACCAAGTGATTGCAGACACACTTAACATAAAGACCCTTCTTGTCACAACCAGCTGTCTGTGCAATGGTGCTCCTGGGAAGTTGTAATTCCTGCTGAAGTTGTGGTCATCCTTGTTTGTATAAGTATATTCAAGAATGTTCACTCAAGGATAAAATGACCAATGCACACATCCCTCACGATATACCTTGCCCTTCAGGGGCACACAAACTATGTAAGTTTGCCACACTATTTGCTAGAATTTACTTTCAGGTACTGTCATATCTCATTTATTTCCTGGATAAAAACATATTCTTGTTAGGTGAGAAGGCCTGTAATCCCAGCTACTGAGGAGGTTGAGGCAGGAGAGTCACAAGTTCAAGCCCAGCCTGGGATACAAAATGAGTCCAAGGCCAGGTCTGGAAACTCAATGAGATCTTGTTTCCAAATGAAGAGTAGAAAGAGGGTTGAGGATGTAGCTCATGGGCAGAGTGCTTGCCTAGTGTGTGAAACCCTGTGTTCAGCCCCAGCACCGTCGAACAGAAGAAAGCTTAGATGCCCTTAGGTGGGATCTATGTCTGTTTACCTTGAATTTCTCTGTAAATCAAATACTCAGGAACTAGAATACTGTTTCCTTGGAAATGAGCCTACACATAGTGAGAATAAAATGAATCTACAAAAATAACCAGAGCAGACATCACAGAACCCTGACAGAAAACTATTTTGCACCGTACTTTATGACAGGTAAGCTGATTCTTCCAGATGGTTCTGTAAGCACTGTGGTGGAGAAGTCCTCACACCCTCTTATGCCTTCAGCATCTCTTCCCCTCAAATCACATAAATCACTTTGGGGAAAACACCAAGGCACACTGTGGGTGCTGTTCTTGTTCCAATTACACAAAACCTTATTAAAACAGCCATCATGACAACAACATCTCGTCAGAAGAGCATGCCAAATACTTAGGGGCATAGTCTCAGCTAGACGTTCTGGGATTTGGGTACTGGGTGTCTATTAGCGATAATGGGCATTACGTCTGCAAATCCCCAGGTGATCATGTCAACTCTACCTGTTTCGCTTTCCACAGGTGGAATGATGCTCTAATGAGGCCCATGTCTGCAAGATTTCTACTTAAAAAATAAACGGTTCAGATCCCACTTCCCTGTGAATCCCTCGCTGCATTACTGACAAGGGTGACATGGATGTCTAATTGCCTGTTGCAAGAATCGTGGGTTCATTGTCTTTTAGAGAAATCTGGTCTGCATGGAGTCTCAGTGCATCTGCTGTTAGTGTGCGTTAGAAACATGTACAAATGGTGAGTTTTGCCTAATGAAGCCGTTAATTATTTTCTCCTTCATGCTTTCTTCTTACATTATCACTTGCCTCTCCTTCCTCCAATTAGGCAACAAGCATCAAATAATTCCCTTTGCTTGATCTCCATCCGTCATCTTCTCCAGGGCACTACATAACTACCCGTTCTCTTTTCTTTGGTGTGTGAAAATATAAACCCACCGCCATTCAGACTTGAGGTCAGTCTGTGCAGACACCAACATTGTCAACTACTTATTCCATCATTTGAATTTCAAATTCTTCTCTGCAAGTGTTTACCCCCCACCCCCACCCCTGTAAGCTTAAGGAGAACCACACACCTGCTCTTTTAATCTTTGCTTCTTGTACAGCATAGAGATGTAAATTACAGGTTTTATCGATTCTTCTCTCTTCTTTAGTACACAATGTCCATTAAATAGAATAGAATCAGGCAATTATTTTGCAAGTCCAGGATTACAATGCTATCTGGAAGTACCTAAATGCACATCTTTTGTGTATTCCAGAGAATAAATACAAGATAGTAGGCTTATCTGTTTACAGAAAGTTTATTCACAAAATATAAAGATTCCAAACTTGTACTCTTGGCTGTACAAAATGTTGCATTTGGAGTTCATTTTGAGAGTTTGCTGTCTCCATGGGCCACCAAGATGCAAGAGGACAACTGGCCCCAGTTAATCAAAGCCACAGGCTGACAAGTGATTAACTCCAGTTGTCAGATGATTAGCTCTAGCAGTGGGGTCACAACCCTGCCTGTCACTAACTGACACCTAACTCCAAAAGAAAGGTAAGGAAACTCGAACACACCATTTCTAAAACCAAACTCAATGCGGCTGCAACGGGCCCTGGATTCTACGCCTGGCTTCTCAGCGGAGTCCAATTTTCAGCTTTTGTTAAATTAGTTTCAGATCAGTCAATACTTGTTTAAAAACATGTCATAAGTCTCTGTGGCTGGTGCATGCTTCAATTACCTCTGATTATTACATCAAGATTCACAAACGAGATACCAGAGTCACTCCTATTTACTGGAAAATGCTATTGAAACAAACTGAAATTCAATTTCGGGGCAGACTGCAATAACCCGTCAAAACATTCAAGTGGAGAGGAAGTTGGCCTTGAGGTGTGCTGGGCCATTGTTAAATGCAAGACAGCATCTCACCTAATAATTTAAACATGGTCTTGTGGCCTGACATTTTTAATGCTTTCTTGATCTCTTTCTTCTGGTCCTTTGTGCTTTTCTCCACTGTGGGGTGCAGGACACGGTGGGTTATAGATTAAATACCAAGCCTTATTCTGCCAATAGCACTTTAGGAAGGAGAAAATGACTGTGTGCTCTTGTAACGAATCTCACTGTAGGTGTCCATTCAAAATAACCTTTATTTGGGTTTTTTAAAGGTGCCTGGGTTTTAGACACATACCAATCTATAGAACTACCAAGTTCAGATTTCTAACTCTTATCTGAGAAGTAAGCCTCGACCACAGCCATAGGCTGATCCTAAGTTTAAGTAACACAATCTGATATGAACAATTAATTTAACCTGCAGGATCTCTGAGCTATGTGGCCAGTTAACTAACACAATCTGGCCCTCACATTGTTTCAGCTGCGCGATCACATGGCTACACGTACTTAGAGTCTCTGGAAGAAACCAGAGCGTTAGAGATTTCTATGTTTGTGGCACAGCGACTCTGAAACAAACATATTTCTCCCATTATTGTCAAACAAGAAGGAAGCAAGCCGCTGTAGTGTGGAGACAAGACTTCTCCAGACAACGATGAACAGCAACAACCGTAGCTGCATCTCAAATAGAAATGTGCTGTGGAAACTCAGTCAAGAAACTGTCAGGGACACAGAAAGTTCTCACCAAAAAACCTCAAGGACTCAAAGAGGAGGCACACTTGTTTATAATACCTGCTTAACAGAGGATGCAATGGGTTTCCCAAAGCAGAAAAGCCATAGGGAAAAGTTGGAAGAGTCCTAGACCTTGAAATGAACTTGAAAATGATCTGCTTCAGTACGTATATTTTCAAAGGTGGAAACTGAGTTCCGGAAGTTCCAACGGCACCAGAGTTTCACACTGGTAGCATGTGTTAGGTAATAATGCCAAGCCACAATGGTAATATACATCCTTCCTAGTTGTCCTTAAGAACAGAATTCTACTTCATTAGGGTATGTGTGAGGGTCTCTCTCTCTCTCTCTCTCTCTCTCTCTCTCCCTCTCTCTCATCCCTTTCCCCTTTTTAGACAATGTCTCATGTAGTCCTGGATGGCTTTGAAATAACTTACTATATTCCCCAGGCTGACGTTAAACCTCCTGGTCCTCTTGTCTGCACACCCTGTGAGATCTGATTGCAGGTTGTGACAGGTCACCAGGTTTATGGGGTGCTGGGATGGAACCAGAGCCTTTTGATGCTAGAACACACTTCCAACTGATCACGGCCTCAATACCAAGAGGATTTTTATCTTCCTGGCATATTTTGAATAGAAGACAAAGGGACTTTTGAAATCGTCACTCAAAACAATATGTACTCTCAAACATTACAAGTGGTGTGAACTGTGTTTAATGCCAAATCGAGGCCCACAGCAAACGAAGCTCTTCGTACATGAGGCCTGGTGATGACTTTGAGTGTCAGGGTGGATGGGGAGGCAGGCAAGAGAGGAAAACAGCATTGCAGGCGGAATCATGGCGTCATCGTTACAACCTACCTCAGCTGGATGAAGGAGCTACAGCCACGTGTGTTCTTCCTGCTTTAAAACCCATCAAAGGATTTCTCCAACCTTCCTGAGAAATTTTTATTTCATAAGCCCCACTGTTAGAAGACTTTAGAAGACAGTTCAATATCTCTTTTTATTTAATATACATATACACCGCATATTATAACCACATAATCTATTTTTATACCAGACTAGATTTTTCCATTTCCTTCAGATGAAGTAAGAAATGTTTCTGACATATTAACTTTCACACAATAATTCAGGAGGGATTTCTTCCCAGGCTTTTCCTTCTCTGGAATGTTTTTGGCCCTGCAAACCTGAGCACCACCAGTCCATACATGGCTTAGCTCCTGGGACCGAGGAAAACCCAGATGGACAGGATTGCTTTGGATTTTACGACCGACCCATTTGTACCATTACCATTTTACAATGGGAGAGGGACTTGCTAATCATGAATCCAGTCACGTACCATTAACTCCAACCTTGTGAAAAGTCCTGTGAATGGGAACCACGGAGGGGACTTCCCAAGCCTTCTTCTCCAAGGCCTGGATGTTGGCGATAAGGAAACAGGTGCTTCGGCTAGGGAGACAGTTGCTGTACAAATCTGACAACTTGAGTCAAGCCTCAAAGTGCTTGCCCAGGATGCACGAGACCCTGGGCTGGGTCCCCTCCTCATGTCACAGAGGACAGAGAAAATGGACTCCTGAAACTTGGCTTCTGACTTCTGTGCACTCCCTATGGCACACACATGCCTGTGCATACACATACACAATATGATAATAATAATAATAATAATAATAATAATAATAATAATAATAATAAAATGAAACTCAATTTTAAAAGCCTCAGGTGCTACCATGACTGTTAAAATCACATGGCCAACACTGTACTATACTCAATTCTGGACCTGGCTTATGACCTCTGGGCTTCTATTAATAGATTCGCCTTCAGCTTTCAGCAAAGGGGAGAAAACAGAAAAACATGTTGGTTATTTCTGAAGCGTGAGTGCTAGCCATCTGATTAAAGCTCAGTCAGCAAAGTGCTTATGATATAAGCACTAGGACCCAAGTTTACACCCCAAACTCATGTAAAACGCCATACATGGTGATGTGCTTGTAATCCCAGCCCCGGGGAATGAGAAAGAAGAGGACCCCTGGTACTCATTGGCTGGCTAGTCTAGCCTCCTTGATGAGCTCTAGCCCAGTAAGAGAGCCTGTTTCAAAACTCAAAGTAGAATGAGACCCAACAACCAAGGTTGACCTTTGGCCTCCTTGAGCACACTTACACATATGCACCCCTCCTACATATACCACAGTCCCTTAATATATAGATCTGTCCCATAATAAAATGTGGTGTCCCTACCCAGAAAGACAAGTATACCATAATGCCCACATGAAATCTGAAGAACCAATCTCAGGACAAGGTGCAGCTCAGTGGTCCAGTGCTTGCCTAATGTGCTTGAGGCCCTGGGATGGATCCCCTGCCCATGTGCCTTGAGAATAGAAGAGTGGAGGTGAGGGAATGGACTGGAGGTGAGGGAATGGACTGGTGAGGGATGGTGGAGGATGGAGAAAGGTCCATCAATAGGTGCTAAGATGTAGTCAGATAAGAGCTGGGAGCTGTTCTGTGAAGGGGGAGGAAGTGGGGAGGAAGCGGGGAGGCGGGGGTCTGGGAGAGGACTGCCTATCTGAAACAGCAATGACCTGTGTGCTCCAAGAAGACAGGACTGTGAAATTTTCCACATGAAGAAAAGAAAAATCAAGGCTAGGGAGATGGCTCAGAAGGTTCAGTGCTTGTTGTACAGGCAAGAGGAACCAACTTTGGATCCACAGAACTCATTGGACAGCCAGGCACCAGAATGTGTACCTGTAAACCCAGCACTGGATAGGCAGGAAGACAAACATCCCTGTAGTTCACTAGCCAGCCAGTCTAGCCGACTTAGTAAGTTTCAGGGTCAGTGAGAGAATTATCTAGGAAGACACTGATGTTGACGTTCGGTCTCCATGCTCACATACCTGAACACACCCATGCAGACACACAGACACGCGTAGCACACAAAAAAGAAGTGATAAATGTTTGATGTTTGAGATGATAAATGTTTAACCTGTACAATATGTATACATGTTAAAAATGGTGTGGTGTCCTATTAACAGGTACAATTTCTATGGTGTTTGGTCTCTGTTAAAAATAATAAATAAAAGCTATGCCATCATCAGTCCATTGTAGAGGCAGAGCTTTGGCACAGCCATGTGCGTGGCTTTCAGTCTGCTTTATTTTCTTCCTCACTGACATCGCTTTAGAACCCAGTCTGGGAAAACCAAAGAAATCACCACATACGGAAAAACTTTACTGAAGGGGAGACTGGGGCTTTACAATCCAGCCCCTGAGGCAGGACTGCAGAGTTTCAAGTCTGGCTCCACCCACCTGGGGGAGACACTCTCCTCTCTGGCCTTTGGGTCCCCATTTGCAGCCTGACTGGGTTGCTCCAAGACCCTCTCCACTAACACCCCGTGGCCACAGTCATGTTGAACTGTCCCGTTTGGTTCTGCCCTTTCTGCAGAGAACCTCAGAACTGCCCACCACCATCTGCAGCGTGTTAGTGTCGGCCGTGGATCCAAGCCAGGCGGTCTTCAAGTGTCCCACAGTTGTGATGGAATTGGAAATGCTTAGGTTTTCATCTTGATAACGGCTTCCTAAACCCATCACTGTAAACACATTGTGGATCTGTTCTGAAGGAATGCGGCCGTGCCTTTGTGTTTAGGAGGCAGTGACTGCCAAGGGAAGGCCATAGGAAGGCATGGCATATGTGAAGATGGCTTCCCTGTGGTTCAAACAGAGATGAGTGGAGGGAGGAGGGAGCTACCACCTGGGTCACGGGAGTGACAGAAAACTGAACCCCAACGAACGTCCTCTGGCACCATGCCCAAGGTATTGTGGTGAATGTAATTTTAGATAAAAAAAATAAGGAAGGAAGAACTTTTCATTGATGGCTTGGCCTCCAGATATTGCCTTTGGAGGATTCAATATTAAAATAGTTGTCCTGTCAGTAGCTAAAATGAATTAAACACGTAAACAAACCAAAACCCCCATCCGGAAAAGGATAATGACTAAAGGGTTGTCCAGTATGCTGAAACTCAAGGGTTAAGAGCAAGTAAAATCTCCCACGAGCATCGTTTCTACAAAATGCAGTCATCCAATGGCACGATTTGAGTAGGTGGGCCTGGCAGGTAGGGAGGGTTGGCCTGGGACTGGCAAATTGGGTGGATTAATATGGGATCAGTGGCTATGTTGGGTTAATATGGGACTGGTGGTTGGGTTGGGTTAGTTTGGGTTAGTATGGAGCACATCCCCGAGGGCGGGCTTTGAGAGTTCATGACCTTACCCCACTTCCAATTTTCTCTCTGCTTGGTGTTTGAGTTGAAGATGAGATTGCCCAGCTTCCTGTTCCAGATACCTGCTACCATCCCCCCACAACTTCCATGATGGAGTTTTCCTCTAGAATCGTAAGCTAAAACAAACTCTCCTGGAAGTTGCCTTGGCTACAGGGTTTTATCACAGCTGCAGAAAAGTAGTTAATACAGAGGTAGATATGGAGAATAATTCTGGAACATTGCTTGGGACTTTGTGAATTTTACTCCCTGCCTCTTGTCGGGTGTTCCAAGAAACTGACTCTGCCTTCAAACCTTGGGGCCTGAGGGTCAAGACTGGCTGCCTATACCCTGGTGATTTGCTGGGATCTTGCATCGAGTATGTCTCCATGGACCTACGTGCCCTAATCTTTGTGATCACTGGGATATTGTAGTCATCTGGGATGTGTCCTCATAGCCCTAGGTACCTGCACCCCTGGTGATTACTGGGGTATTGTAATCCACTGGGCCATGTCCTCATGCCCCTAGGAAACCTCTCTTCTGTTCTAAAAAAAGTTTCTTGGCAGTCTACTCTCAGGAAACAGGAGCTATGTTTTCTGTAGATCCTAAGAATCAACTATTTGCAGTGAAAAGCTAGCTCTCCTGTAATCTTGCCCAACCTAACACCAAGAACACACACCCATATTATTTCAAGACCTTGAGATCTACAGAACGCTTCTCCACTCAGTGAAAGGGTACTTCTAAGACAGCATCATCTTTATCCCAGGAGCAGCCTATGGAAGCCTCATTAAACTTCTTTCTCCCCTGGATGAGTGGGGACTCCCTGCAGAATGGTCTCTGCTTCACTGGGACTTATCACCCAGGCTGCAGCAGCCTCAGGGATGTGAAGAATGGGCTGTACACAGCCAGCTCCCAGCCACCACACTGCCTCAGGCCCATTTTTCACAGCCTACTCTGGAGCCTGAGAAACACCTCATGAATTTTCAGCTTGAGGTTGAAGGGCCCATTTGATGTCTTAACAGTATATAATGCCTGAGCTCCCAACATCCCCATCTCCATGTGCTTTTTTTTTTTTTTTTTTTTAAATCTTACTCCCTGGAAAGAACCCAAGGGGGCATCAGTTCTGCAGACAGAATTTTTAATCTGCATTCTGCTGGCTGGGCATTGTACCCTCCACAGAGGGGGTTTGGCATGAGAAGGTCCTTCCTTTGAGCTCATGTTTTCTGTGTTGAGTTCTGTATTCTTAGGCAGGTCTTTGAATACTTGCAGTCTTCAATCCCTTTCCCAGAAAATCGAGATGACTACTAAGCTTTGGAGGGTTAACGCTTATATTTATTCCCAGCCCACCAGGCACACTGTAGACTCCACGAAGATAGTCCAGGTCTGAGTTGGAATGGAGCCAGAATCTCCAACCCCTGCTCTTCACACAAATCAAAATAACCACCGTCCTCCATGGCTATCACCACTACGATTGACATCTGCTATTCATTGAACAGTTACTTGTACCCGCAACCTCACTAGGCCCTTTTGCTGAATGAGCTCATGTTTTAAATTTTTTTATTGATGATTTATTTCTATTTTTACGCGTAGGGGTGTTTTGCTGCATGGGTGCCTGTGCGCCATGTGCATGCCTGGTGCCAGAAGAGAGTGTCAGAGCCTCCAAGACTCGAGTCACAGGTGTTGTGAGCTGCCATGTGGGTGCTAGTAATCGAAAAATGGGTCCTCTCGAAGAGCAGCCAGGGCTCTTAACCAATGAGCTGTCTCTTCAGCCCCTGAATAATCTCGTTTTATATCCCTGTCACTTCACAAGCCAGGCAGTACTATTTTTAGTGTCGCTTTGAAGGTAATGAGGCTTTGTGATGTTGCACTGCCCACAGTCCCGCCACGAGCGACTCCTGGGTCAGGCTCTGAAAACCATGCCATACTCTGGTTGAACCTGCACCACCCTCTCCTCACAGTGGTGACCACCTGCCCTCAAGAGCCACTAGTCCTCCCAGGCAGGGCTCCAGAAGTCCAGAAGTCCAGAACAACAGATTCGACACACCTGCAGTGGGGACAGAGTGCTGCAGGGTCCTCAGTCCATTCTGTTCACCAGAAATGTCTCTAACCCAAGAGCCATCCCAAGGTTTCCATCCACAGCGTCCAAGACAGAAACGGTTTTATTTCATTCTCATTTTTTTTCTCTCTCTCTCTCTCCTTTCCCACTTCTCTGTGTGCGGCAGACACACTTGCTTTTTGAGACAGGGTCTCTAACTGAGCAGGAGTTCACTGAGTAAGCTAGACTAGCTGACCAACCAGCCCCAGTGATCCTCCTGTCTCTACTTGAGTGTTGAGATTACAAACCTTTATATGGGTTCTGGATCAAACTCAGGTCTCCTGCTTGTACATAAAGCATGTTACTGACCGAGCTACCTTCCTAGACCCAAGTTTTATAAAACTGCTGTGGACAGCTGCTTCTCAGAGGTGTCTGTGAGAATCACAGACACATCCTAGGAGCTCTAGACTCATTGGAGTGTCAGCAACCCATCTATTTGTCCCCATTCAGACTCTGAATTGGTAAATGCTCACTATGTCTATTAAGGAGAAGCCTCTTTTTATAGTTTGATTCAAGACTGTCCCCCATGGGTACCTGCGATAAAGCCTTGGTCTCTGGATTGGTGCTATGGGGAGACACTGGAATCTTTAAAACTCTGGGCTTAGCAGGAGATCTCCAGAGGGGGCTCTAGATCTTCAAGGGGCTAGAGGGATCTCAGCCCCCTCTTTTAATGTTTAGCCGTAAGATGAACAATTTGTTTCTGTGTGTTACTACTTACGTCAAGCCTAAAGAAATAAGGCCAAGTGACAGTTGTCCAAATGTGAGTCGCAATAACCCTTTCCTTTCCATATACTGATTATCTCAGCTACTCACTATAGTATGGGAAAACTGACAGTCACATGCCTCTAACACGAGGATGCTGCCACCGGCTTCTTGCCTCCTGGGTCGAGTACTTCCCTTTTCACACGGTGACTGCCCTGTTCTCTCCTCCATGTGAGCAGATCAAAGCCCAAAGCAAGAGGCCATTTTCGTGGGAAGGAACAGGAAGGTGGTGTTACTCACACGGAACAGAGTCCACACCAGTTCTTACCTGAACCGCATGTGTGCTGGGGGCTAGCTGTTTTCAGGGCTGTGTGCTAGGGCTAAGCAGCGGTTTCACGGTGGTGCCTCTGGGGAGGATGAGTTTGCTTGGCCTGAAAGCCTTTTGTTTTGCTGCTCTGCCTTACATCACAGTCTGGATTCCACTTCAGCCTGAAATTTGGGAGGTTATGTGGGATTTGATGACCTACGGAGTAGGGTCTTTATAAAATAAATGCATTGACGACAAAGACTAAAAGTTACAACCTCCCAAGTGCCATATATGAGCAACCTGTAAACAGTCTATAGTTATCACCTGCCCGGGACAGGGTCACAGGCTATCATCCACTAAGCAGGGTCTGGGAGACAGATGGGGATCTCTGCTCTAACATGGCTTCTTCCATACTGAGGCAGCTGGTGATGACAGTGTCTTCTCTAGTTGGCCTGATGCTGTGACGATAGAGCAATCTCTCTAATTTCTATCTGGAAACACAGTCAATGCCCAGTGAAGTGTGGACAGAGAGCTGGAGGTGCAGCTCAGCCATGGGCCATGTCAGTATGGGTGGATGGGGGTGTTGCTCAGTGGTGGGCATGTGCTGAGCATGCATGATGCCCTGGGTATAGGGCATATAGGGTATATAATCCCTAACATCCAAAAATAAAATCCTACAGAGAGTAGCAAGGTTTCCCTAGGCTTTGTTTTCCATTAGGAAAAAAGAAGGAAGGAAAGAAGATATATATACATATACATATATACACATATATGTATGCATATATCTGTATATTTACCTCTATATCTATCATCTATCTGTCTGTCTATCTATCTATCTATCTATCTATCTATCTGTCTATCTATCTATCTATCTATCAATTATCTATCTATCTATCTATCTATCTATCGGTGAAAAAATGATTAGTTTGCATTTTTGTTGTCTTCCAAAATAGACCCAGCAGGAAGTTTCCATACAGAAAGAATATCTGAATTCTCTGAGTGGTAATGAGGTGACACAGGAAGTCTGTTGATGAAGAGATGGCCTAGTGGCTTCTGACAGCAAAACCATTGGAAATATATATGTTTTAATGCTGTTGTCCTCTCTCCGCCCATAACGAGCCTTCCGATTCGCCTTTTAATCATGCAGTCCTTCTAACCTGCTCCTTCCTGCCCTCTTGGTTCCTGTGATAGGCAGGCTCCTTCCTGGGCTCTTCCTGTTTGGACTCTTGGCATAAGAGCTGAGGCTTCTGACCTGCCCTGGGCCAAGTTTTCAAAGCCCCCCCCAAGTCTGTAAACAGGAAAGGTTTCCTCTGAGACCAAGGTTCCTCCTTGGTCCTCAGATGGCTGCAGGATAAGGACTTCCTATTGCCTGCCACGAGAGTCTTCCAGTTTAGGTTCACTAGAGGGCATGGTCACGGGGACGCATGGCAGGAGGCCAGGCCTTGCCAGGACAAAGACCAAAGGCAGGCTATAGGAGAAGTAGGGGTGGTGGTGGATTAAGGAAGTGGAGCCTAGAGAAACACAGATCTCCTACTGGTGGCTTAGGCTGAGGGTCCAACCTGGTTCATGGCTACGCTTACAGGAGGCAAACGGACCGGAGAAGGGACCCTAGAGATGCAAGGTGTGCTCTAGCCACCTCAGGACCATAGGTTTGGAGATAAAGACCACCCTTGTCCCCATTAGCAAGTGTCCTATTTTGAGGAAAGGGGGCATGGCCAATGATAAGCCACACACATTCGTTCATAAAAAGGACTGATTATGCATGTTTTCAGGATTGGTTTGGCTGTACTATAGCCACAGCTCATAGTTTCAAAGTTGGACGATACCTTTGTCTAAGGTATCTAAGGTATTCTCCTCTGTGATTTCATTAGATTTCATCCAGGCAAAAATATTTTTTATTTTTAAAGACAGAATCTCCTGTAGCTCAGGCTGGTCTTGAATTTGCTATGTAGCTGAGAGATTTCAGGTGTGCTCTACGGCACCTGGTTTCTGTGGTACTGAGAACAGAACCCGGGGCTTTCTACACACTAGGTGGGCATTCCACTAACTGAGCTAATCCCTGCTCCCTGTTTTTCATTTCTTTCTGATGGTTCACCTGTCAAGGAGCTTGGCGCTTAGAGTGAGTGGAGGAAGCTAACAAAACCTTGTAGCCTTTTTATAAACTGGGAGACTAAATCAAAATGGGGTAGTGGGCAAAACAAATTTTAAAAAGTCCTTTCTCATGAAGGATTTTATCTAGGAAATAATCCCTTAAAAAAAGTCTTTAACTAGAAAAAGAGGCACTTTGATACTTCGTGTTTATGAATGTGCGCAGGCTGGAGATGGAACTAGGGCCTCACATAAGCTAGACAAATGCTCTACCACTGAGCATTATCACAGCCCGTAATTCTTTATTGCATCAGTTCTTGGGGACCACTCAGGTGGCAGGCCCTGAAGAGGCTGTCCTCTTCCACTGGCCATCTCACGCACGACATGCTTGAGCTCCATCTTCTGACCCACACTACCAAACTGGGTACCAGCTCAGAGGACACGTCCTTTATACTCCACCTGGGGCAGCTACCATCTCAGGCTATAAAGTGCTTACCAGTCCTGCCTCCCTTGTTAGCTGTGGCACTGTTGAGGACAACAAACCAGGCAGGATGCAGCTTTCAGTGCTGGCTTTGGTATTGTGGGACACACCAAAAGAGGCTTTCCGGGTGGCACCAGGTAACATGGAGAAATTAAAAAGAACAGCTTTTTTTTCCTACATCTTGAGACTTTTTTCCCCCCTCCGAGATAGGATGGAGGGACTCAAACAAGTCACAGGAGGGAGGAAGTACTTCCTGTGTGCTACATGGCCGTTCTGGGAGAACAGCTAAATACAATTTGGTTCATACATAAACAAAGGCCCAATCGGCCGAGAGCAACTGAAACACATTAGAGTAATTAGTTTAGGAGTTGACCCACGACATGTTCTCATTAAAATTCTTTCTATTTTTGGTTTCCATTCCGTCATCTTTCCCTGATTTACTTTATTTGACTGGAACCCCTGCCCCAGAAGGACCATGCCACTTCTGGGGGGATGGGTTAACCAAAAGAGAAAGTGGAGAGTGAGGGAGAGAATCGACAGGACCAGGAGAGAGCCTCCAAGAGTTGGCCTTCTGTGGGCTCTCTCAGCATCTCTGCCTGCTCTGTGAGACCCTGAACCATCTCGACTAAAAGCCCCCTTCACTCATCCACTTCCTTATTCTCATCAGTTCCTCACTGTCTATGTTCTTCAGTACTCATGACCCATGAGTGCACATTGCCTATCCCCGAGCAGTCATCTTCCTGACATTATCCTGTTCAAACTTTGCGATAAGCTGGCTCTTTCATGATGTCCTCTGGGCAATGAAATGAAAACAGCTTCACGTCAGCCAGAGGCCCATCATTGACTTGACCCTGGTCATTCCCATTCCAGGTCCTTCTGGGTGGGAGTTCTACAGCCTTGTGTACCTCTCCTCTCGGAGAGTACTTGGCTAGTGCTCGAAGGCGTCTAGAAAGATGCTCAGTGCTGTTTTCAGGTTGTCCATCCACCAACGGAGTGGAAACACAGGAGAAAACCAGGTGCTTCCAGTCCAAGCAATGGAAACCCAAACACAAAAGCATCAGCAAAACTGGACAAGTTCAAGCCAGCAAGCAAAGCAGCTTTTAGTAACTTCAGAATGATTTACGCTAGAACAATGTGTGCCATGATGGTGTGTCCTGGAGCCTCAAACAGGGGCCCACTCTGTAGCCTACAAGGAGAATGAGCACCCACAGTCACAGTGATCTGCTGGTAACTCCATTTAGGATTTAGATAGGTTATAACTATCTGCCAAGCTGAACTATATCTGAACAAACATGCATGATCTATCATTTAAAACATTTCTTTTGCCAGGCAGTGGTGGCGCATGCCCTTAATCCCAGCACTCCGTAGGCAGAGCCAGGTGGATCTCTGTGAGTTCGAGGCCAGCCTGGTCTACAAAGCGAGATCCAGGAGAGGCACCAAAACTACACAGAGAAACCTTGTCTCGAAAAACCAAAAAAACCAAAACAAAACAAGAAAACAAAAAAAAAAACTTTTTTTCCCCAGGCTTGGATATGGCTTAGTTGGTAGAATGCTTGTCTGGCATGCTCAAAGCTCTGGCTTCCATCCCCAGTATCAAATAAACCAGGAACTGCAGTGCATGCCTCTAATCCTAGAACTCAGGAGGTGGAGGCAGGAAGTTCAAAGTCATCTTTGATGACATAGCAAGCTCATGGCAGCCTGGTACACATAAGATCTTGTCTCAAAAAAAAAAAAATTCCTGCCCTGTGGTGGTGTTGTGTTCCCCAAAATATTGTGTACCTTAATAAACTTATCTGGGGTCAGAGACAGAACAGCCACAATATTAAACATGAGGATAGGCAGTGGTAGCACACGCCTTTAATCCTAGCATTCCAGAGGCAGAAATCCCTCTGGATCTCTGTGAGTTCAAGGCCACATTGGAAATGGCCAGGCGTGGTGACACACGCCTTTAATCCCAGAAAGCAAGCCTTTAATCCCAGGGAGTGGTGGTAGAGAGCAGAAAGGTATATAAGGCGTGAAGAAACTAGAGGCATTTGGCCTGGAGAAGCATTTGGCCTGGTTAAGCATTCAGGCTTCTAGCAGCAGTTCAGCTGAGAGTCATTCGGATATGAGGACTCAGAGGCTTCCAGTCTGAGGAAGCAAGACCAGCTGAGGATCCGGCGAGGTGAGGTAGCTGTGGCTTGTTCTGTCTCTCTGACCTTCCAGTGTTCACCCCAATAGCTGGCCTCAGGTTTGATTTTATTAATAAGAACTGTTAAGATTCCTGCTACACTGCCCCTTTCACAAAGTGACGCATGATAGAACTGAGGGAAATCTCTTACAAAAATTGTAAGTCTCGTCCTTCAATGCCACCCTATCCTTGAGGATGACACAGAACGAGGTATAAAGCTTCCAGAGACAGGCATAACCAACTGCAAAGGACGAAGGTGCCCCGAGTGTGACAGACCGGGCGTTTACTGTCCCGGACGGACACGAGGCATGAATACTGGCAGGAAGGGGAGAGTGTCCTCATTCTGGGTTCAGGAGAAACACGTTCTCCCTGGGCCAGCCATGCCCTGAGCAAGCCGTTGGCTGTCCAAACTACAGTTTCTTTATCTACAACTAAAGAGGCCAGAGTGCAGATGCGGGGTTATCTTCTCCATCAGCTGCCAAGTAGTATGTGTGCATTTATAAACCCAACATATTTAAAAATGTGTATAATGCTTGAGGCTTTGAGGATGGGAGCACAATTTGAAGTATTTTCACAAGAAGTGTTTCTAACAGAAATTTAATTTCATCTCTCTCTCTCTCTCTCTCTCTCTCTCACACACACACACACACACACACACACACACACACACACACGGGAAATTGTTGTTTATATTAATTTACAAAGGTTAAATCCATTCTTTTCCAAGTCTTTGTGGATAGCTTGGGCTAGCTTGCCAACAGAGTTCTATTATTGGCAGGGAGCTGCCCACATCCAGCACACATTGTTTCTCCAGCATGAATAAAATCTTGCTGGCCTCGATGCAATGTTTACTGAGGCAACTGCCTTTGCATTCTGGGGTCAGAAGGGTGGGTTGGGGGTGGAGCACCTCTGTACCTCTGGAAGAGCCAACAGTCAATGGAAGTAGCTTTCTTTGCCCTCTGTTTCCACACAGGGCTTCTGAAATCAATGCTGCTTCCGAAGCAACAGGGAACAAGGGAGGTGGTGGGCAGCCACTAACCCACTGAAATAATATAGGAAATGCATTTTATGCCTGTGGCCAGTTTATACATTTCCTTCAGGGACAATGGTCAGGTATTGACAACACAGTGGTATTGTTTAAGAAATTATACTTCTTTGTGTTCTATCGTGTGTGTGTGTGTGTGTGTGTGTGTGTGTGAGAGAGAGAGAGAGAGAGAGAGAGAGAGAGAAAGA
>CABHPQ010000448.1:3904-25267 GCA_902168405.1 Peromyscus aztecus
TATATATATATATATATAGTAACCTGTAGGTATAGGAGGGAAGAAGATGAGAGAAGGCAGATTAGAAATAAGGCTTTTCTATATTTGTCTTTTTAAATAGTTTGGCTTTGGAGATCTTGTAAATGCCTTGCCTGTCTAAAACCAAGAAGAAAAGAAAAATTAGAATCCTGTGTTAGTCCACAGTAGTCTATGCTGCTCAGCCTTTTGGTCCTATAGGTAATCAGGAGTGTATAAAATGAATGGCAGCAATAAACGTGTTCTTCGTTACATCTGTTGCAAGGTAAGCTGGTTTCTTGCCAAAAAATGAAGTGTTCCAAGAACAAAACAAAATAGCAACAAGAGAAGCAGTCCTGGAGATGGGGGAGGACCCTGCCTCCACCCTTCTTATTCCATCTTGAATGTGGGGGGAAAAGACTGGTTCTTCATCTTCTGCCTCAGTGAGCAAAGTGAGAGCTCAATTCTCTGTTGAAAAGGAGATGTCACAGAACTTGAGGTCCTCAAAGCCAGGAGATTAGGTTTCTCCCCCTCCTTCCATATTGTTCTGCCTGGGAAAGCCAGCTTTCTTCCGATTGCCAGGTCTTTGGTGTTCTCTGCTTTCTAGAATGTCAATGCCCATTTCCTCTCCATTTGGGGAACTCCATATCCTCTTCAGACTTTGAAATTCACGTCCTTCTGTTCAGAAGAAAATGTTTGGCTCCTTTAGTTGTGGTTTCCTCCCTCACCATCTTCTGGGGGTACTTGTTTTCCCACAGCCTTGTTGATAAGCTGTTGGCCTTTTGATTTGGTCCCCTCATTTCCTTTCCTGTCTCATTTCCAACGCCTTTTCTTCCTGACTCAACCAATGTAATGATCTTTTACTCCTTCCACTGAATTTTTATACTTTTATAATATTGTTTTTACTTCCAACTCTGTTTTTGATCTAAGTATTTTTCCTTTACAAAATTAGCGTTATCCATTGTTTTTCTCATGATTGTGACAAAAAAACCCAAACAAAATCAGCTTAGAAGAGAAAATGGATTTATTTTGACTCAGATTTGATGTACCACCCATCACGGTATCAGGAGTGTGAGGTGGTTGGCCATATTGTGTCTACAGTTGGGAAACAGAATGCTGGGACTCTGCTCTCTTTCTAATTCAGTCTTGGACTCCAGCCCATGAAATCTCAATCTCACAACTCTCTCACAGACATGCCCAGTGTTCCCATTTAGAATCTCAATCTCACAACTCTCTCACAGACATGCCCAGTGATCATCTCAGAGGTGATTCTGGAGCTTGACAAGCTGACAAACTGTATTAACCATCACCATAGTAACTTGTTATTGTTTTATTTTCCTATATCTAAATATATCGACTTTTTCCTTACATTTTTATCTTTTGTTGATTTTCCTCCAGGTATTTTTCTGCTGGTCTGGGTGTCTAAATCTCATTCTAGGGAGTTTCCTCACATGTTTAGTGTGATCTCTGTTTATCTTGTTTACCCCATCAGGGTGACTAGCTCAGGGTGCATTCCTAAACAAACTAGAAACTTCAACAGCTTTAAAATTACTGTGTTCATATTCACTCATGGTGCACACCCAAAAGCTAGAAAGGGCTTTTTTTCTTTGTTTTGTTCCATTTTTTTGTTTTGTTTTGTTTTGTTTTATTTTTCAGTGTCTTCACTCAAGGGTGAGCATAAGATGCTTCATGTCCCATGTCAGCCTATGGTTATGTGCCCTAGGAGACAGGAGAGCTCCCATTGACTCTCAGGGCCTCTTTTCAGGAGTGACAAACATGGCATCTTGATGGCTATGATCATGCCATTTTGAGAAGTTCCTCTTTTGGTTGAACTGTGATAATTCCGAAAATGAAACTAAATTGATTTCTGAGACTACAGGAATTCATTTCTAGATTCCTGCCTTCCTAGCTCTGTTGGCTAGAGGGCCAATAGTAGTAGGTGTCCAGGAGAATTTTTTTTTTTTATTGGTCACTTAACATTCTGTAACTGAACACTCACTGGTGACCCCTAGCAAAGACCAGCTGCAGAAAGAAACTTTCCAATCTCCTTCCCACCCACCTTTCCATAGAAAACTATAAGAAAAGACTCCCACTCTACCACATAGGGTTGAACTCTCCCCTGACAGGCTGTTAACTGTTACTGATATTAATGTCTATTCTAATAGATCTCTTTTAAAATGGCAGTCCAGCATTATCCTTGATCTCCAAGCCCTGGAATGTGACTTGGGAGTTCTCAGAATAGGTGGTGGAGGGTGCTGATGTTTTTTATTTGATTTTTAAATCAAGAAGTCTCTGCACAGCCCAGGCTATCCTCCAACTTGTTGTCCACCTACCTCAACCTCAGGCGTAGCTGGAAGTACAAGTTTGTGTCAAAAAATGCGAGCTCCTAGGAGGGGTACTTACTGAAAGTGAGCGTCACTTTAAGGTAACTGGAAGTTTACTGACGATACTTTTGACGTTCTGGGTTTCACAAATACTCCTGAAGATGTTGTCATCATGAAACCATGTTTCAATATTCTGGTCACTGAGTGAGGAACAGAAGCATCTGGAGCACAAGTTTAACTTCTTATCCAACACCAGCACTTTCTTATGTGACTATTACCCAAGTCTATGGATCCTCTGCTTTGTATTAAGAAAATCATATCTCACTGTTTAGTGACTCTTCATTGCTGTGATGAAATACCATGATCAAGAGCAATGTATGGAAGAAAGAGTTTATTTTGGCTTATGGTTGCAGAGGGTTGGTCCATAATGGCAAAGAAGGTGCAGCAAGAGACAGCCGTCTCAGGAAGAACACAAAAAAATGGAAGTAGGGTGAGGTTATATATGATGGACTTCCTCCATCAAGGCTCCACATCCTAAGTTCCATAACTTTCCTGGACTGTACCATCAACTGGGGACCAAGCATTCAATACATGAGTCTGTGGGGCATTTCTCATTCAAACCTTAACCCAGGGAGGGAGGAGTAACTTCTGGGGGCCACTGTGGGGATTTCCGCTGATTCTTGTGAAGGCTTCTGCTCCCCTCTCTGTTTCCAGCAGTTCCCTCTGAGCAATTGGCAGTGCACCACTCTGCTAAGACCACAGAGTGGGTACCCCAAACAACGGTAACTGTCTTCTTATAATTCTGGAGTATGAAAGTCCAAACTTCTGGTCAGTAGGGTTGGTTTTCAGTTTTCCTTCTGTTTTGTGTTGGGTTGTTTGGTTTGAGGTCCCGCTCCTCCCCCAAGTCTTCTCTCTGGGTTTTCACATGTCCATATCTGTGTCCTGATTGCCCCTTCTTAAGAGAAAACCATGCACATTCATTGCACCCGTACAACATCACTTTAAGCACCTCTTTAAAGGTGGGTATATTAAAGACTCACTTCCTTAGTGGCTCACATCCTTCAGGATAGGGCCAGGATAACCTTAAACCTGTGATCTTCCTGCCACCACCTCCTAAGGGCTCAGATGACAGACCGTGCCAAGTTCATGCAGTGCCGGGGATCAAACTAGGGGCTTTGGACACGTTTTTGTATCTGAAATACGTCCCCAGGACCAGAATTCTTGACTGTAGGAGACCTTCTTGATACACAGCTCCACTGCAAACTCCAAGGCAATATCTGTTGTGAGATACAAAGGGCTGAAGACATCGGCTTCGGTACATAAGAAAAAGAGGATTGCGAGGTGGAAACTGGGGTTTGTTCCAAGGCTTTGAAACACAGTTCCACTCGTGCATATCTGTGAACTCTGAAAAACAAAAAAGCCATAACTGGCATTTAAAAAACTAAGCAGAAAATTGTGTGTAGTAATTACCTCAGTTTTGCAAATGTGATTCAAAAATTCATAGAAAAATAGTAATAAATACCAACAAAGGTCAATTTACAGTTAGTTTTGTTTTTATTATACATTTCTGGATTTTTATGGTAGGAAGTTAGTTCATAAAGAGAAAAAATTTATTTTTTCTTTATTCTAAAATAAAATATATCAAACTAAGGTCACTAGGTAGAGACACTATGGATGCTTTTCCTCCATTGGGTTTCTCCAAGATTTTCAATTTGTTTGTTTTGGTTTTTTTGTGGGGTTTGTTTGCTTGTTTGTTTTAGTAATAGGTTCAAGTGTTCCAAGAAATATCTCCCAGGTTGAGAAATAGTCAAGGAAGTCAGGCAGATGAAGAATAAACTCACCCTACAGTTGGTACTCTAGATTGGAAATCTACCAAGTGTACTCTCTGTTTTGTGCTGTGAGGACCACAGTCCTAAAGTATAACACAGTCTTTGGGATCCTTCAGACTCCTAAGCATGCAGAGAACCAACCTTGACAGAGAACTATCAAGGGTTTCGGTATCCGGTTGCTAAGTGACTGCTCATGATATTTAGCCTTGAGGCAATAAAGAAATGGAAAGTGGAAACTCTTGCTAAAGGGACTGATTAGTAAGTTTGCATAAGTGATTGTTTAAGTACTAAATTGGAAGTGAAATTAAGGAATAAAAATGTAAATGTGCATAGTAGGTATCTGAGTAACAAAGAACAAAGCGAATTCTCTACAGATTTCTGAGCATCATATAGTGTTGTCTTGGGGATTTCCTAATTGGTAGGTATGTATATCTTACTGTTTCAAGATGAATATTTGAGTTCCTAAAAAAGAGATGGGATTGAGACCAAAGGAGAGACCTCCCACAACACAAACCCAGAGAAGCTCTCTGCCTTCTCAATCTTTACTTTCAATGGTAGCAAACCAAGAAGCTGTGTTTATATGTTTATATGTATATATATATGTATATATATGTTTGTATATACTCAATTGAACATCCTTTAAACTTCATAGATTTCACTCTACATACCAAGACAAAATTCACATATAAACAATGTTTGTGTGTGTGTGTGTGTGTGTGTGTGTGTGTGTGTGTGTGTTTGATTTTTTAGACAGGATTTCTCTGTGTGGACCTGGCTGTCCTGAAACTCACTCTATAGACCAGGCTGCCCTTGAACTCAGAGATCTGCCTGCCTCTGCCTCCCTAATGCTGGGATCAAAGGTGTGTGCACCATCACCGCCCAGCTGAAGACAACAATGCTTAAGGAACACTCAGTATCCTTTAGGACCAAGGAGCTTTGGGTCAGTTGGACTTAAAAGTGCTCACCTTAAGCTGAAAATACATATGCAGACTCTCACCTTGGCCTGTTTTACTCCTACTTTGCAGAAGAAGAAAGATGATCCATTTTAGACTCAGATCTTCTATAAGTCTGTTTCCCAGGGAAACATCTGGAGCTCAGTTGTCTGAAGTCATGAAAATGCTCCCATGAGTTCTGTTTTAAAACAAGAACCCCAATTTGGCTTGTAATTTTGAGGTGCCTATTAGAAAGTAGATTACAAAACAATTCACATGCTCTGAATTCTAACGAAAAGGATATTTATGAAAATAGGAATTCTGGGTCTGAAGAGAAGGCTCAGGGCTTAAGAATACATGGTGCTCTTGCAAATAACCTGAATTTGCTTCTTAGCACCCAAGTCAGGCTCCAGGGGATCCAAAACCTCTGAGTTCCATAGGCACCAGCACTCATGTGCACATATCCACACATAGGTACAAACACGTACACACAATTATATATATATATATATATATAAATTTATATATATAAATTCATAATTACCTGAGAACAAAGTAAACTACTGTTTTCTTGGAATCCTATATTTTCCCAGGTACTTAGTCATTACACAAAACCCACAAAAGTGATTATTAATTCTGCACAAGAGAGATTTTTACTTTCCTATCACTCTTTTTAGAAACTTTGCCAAATTTTATTTTTTATTTTGAGGGGTAAAATTATGAGAATGGCCCTAGAGATCAACCTTACATAAATAAATCTAATCACAACATTTCAGTAAATATATTTTGTGATTGTTGTAGGGCATGTGCCCTGAATTATTTCTATGCTCCAAAAAAGCTCAGAACCTACAAAAACAAGATGTCATTCCAGCAGGAGTAAAAGAGCAGGCTTTGAGTGTTCCAGGATTTGTAACATTCAGGCTTGTCAGTAACTCTCTGGTTCTGAAAGGAAACAGCC
This sequence comes from Peromyscus aztecus, assembly GCA_902168405.1. Taxonomy (NCBI): domain Eukaryota; kingdom Metazoa; phylum Chordata; class Mammalia; order Rodentia; family Cricetidae; genus Peromyscus; species Peromyscus aztecus. The sequence continues at coordinate 9,942 of CABHPQ010000448.1, forward strand.
TGATATTTTTAATGAATCATTTGCATGTGGAATCTGGGAAAACAAACTTGTCTGCTGCTCATCAACCTCAGGCTAATGACAGAAGAAATAGAAGTTTCCCAGTACGAAGTCTTTGACAAGGATGCTGTAGATAGCAAGAAAGCACAGCCTGGGCTTGACAGCTTGTGACCAGTCTTCAAATACTCTGACATTCTTTATTGAACCAATCTGGAAACTGACATGCAAACATTATAATCAGTTATTGTACTTTGCTACCTGTTCATTCACATGTATTCTTCACTGAATATGTTTTCTCTGGTCTTTAGTTTAGAGAGGTAAAAATGATGTATATTGTCAATCTAAGGCTAAACAGACACATTGTGAACAAAATACTTTAGGGTGCTATTGATTTTCCAAACTATATTTGTTTTGCCTTTTTTTGTTGGCAAGAGTAAATAGATTTTACTATATCTCTGTTGCAAAAATAATGACTAGTCTTGACAGAAATTCATTAGCAACATGTGAACACTTCTCTAGAAGCTCTTCAGTTGCTGATGAATTTCTGTCAAGCCAAAAGAAAGTCGAGATAATGCAGATGCCTTCCACATTACAAGACAAGACTAGTCATTATTCTGATTTCATGCCAAGCTATGTTCTGGGTAGCACTGTCTGATCTAATGGAACAAAGTGTAACTAGGGAGGTAAATCAGAACTGAGAAGCCCAGAGGGCTGGCTGAGCCTCTTTAAACAGTTTTTCCCAGTTTTCTTGATCTTGAGATAAAAAGCCTAGCAAGGATTCTGGAAATTGGCAGTTCTCATCACGTTCAAGGCTATTGCAGTTTCCCACGCGGAACCACCCGAGTTGAGCATCCTATGAAGGAGGATGGCGGTCATTGCTGTGAACTTCATGTAGCTCTCCTGATCCTCAGCTATCTGGTGGGAGCGTGAGTGGGGGCTGAATGCTTTGGTCCCTTGATGGTGCACAGGAGAGGGCCCTTTGATTGAATATAGTGTGCTACCCACATAGTTCTCTTTCGTGGAGTTTGCAATTATAGATCCCTCTTTTGTCCTACAAGCCACTGTTGAAAAAATCTCCCTAAAACTACATACTTTCTGGTCAATGATTTGTTGTATTCATGGGCTGACCAGTTATCAAAATCTTCCAACAAGGAAGACTCAAGAAATCGTCTTGCCTGGTTCGTTCATAAGATTAAAAATTAACCCCTAGAGAAATGAAGTGACTTGTCCAAAACTACACGGCAGGATCTTTTCATCAACCTCAAAGCTAACCAGCCTCCATGTCATCCTCAAGGACAGCTCCACTCAGAGTCCTCAGTGCCCTTATTATGGAGTGAAGATGGATTGTTTCTCATTGTAAGAGTGTGGTTGAATGGGTTCTGGGCTCACTATTGTTTCATCCTAAGAGACTACCATATCCCTTACCAATAGCCCAAGAGAGATCAAAATTCCAAAGTGGAAGCACAATTTCTCCTGAATGCATATCACTTTCACACCACTGGGAAGTCAAAAGACCCAAAAATTGAGCCATTTTAACCTGGGACCACCAGTAGAGCATTGACCTGTCCCACATAGGACTAAATTAGCCTGAATTTCTCCTAATGGTTGTCTTTCGGGTAGTGGTGGAATGTGGAGTAACTGCCTGCATGGGAGATAGAGAGATTGCCCACTTTCTTTTCAAGCTTGGAGGAATTCCCTACTTTCCCATAGGCTCCCAGACTCATGTGGAGATAAGGTAAAAACAAACAAGGAAAGGATTATGAAATGTGTTGTGTCTGTATCCTCACTGCCTGTGGTGGTTTAAATGAGAAACGTCCTCCATATGCTCATGCATTTCATCACTTTGTCTCCAGCTGGTAGCATTTTGGGGGAAGGTTATGAAAGGTTATGGAATCTTTGAGAAATGGAGCTTTTAGTAGAGGAAGTACGTCACTGGGAATGGACTTTGAGGTTTTATAGCCTGGCTTTACTTCCTACTCTCTCTTTTGTTCCTTGTGTGCATTTAAAATGTGGTCTCCCTACCTTCTAGCTTCTGGGCCAGCTTCACATTCCCACTTCTGTGCCTTCCCTGCCATGATGGACTTTATCCCTCTGGAACAGTAAGTCAAATAAATCCTGGGCTCCCCTGTGTTGCTTTTGGCCATAGTGTTTTTGTCATAACGACAGCATGAAATTTGAACACTGTCACACTCCAAGGTTCTGGTCACCAGGGTTTTGCTGGGTTGACCATGAGGAGAACTTAATAGTGAGATGAGGTGAAATAATAGTGGGGGTAACAAAAAAACATTTCATCACCCACATTGTCAGCAGTCTGTTGTGGAATATTACTTTAACTATGTAAAGCTGTGTTACATTTGTTTATGCTGCATTTGTTTAATGATGTAAAGATGTGTTGCTGCTTTACCTTGACTGCCTAAGGCACCTGATTGGTCTAATAAAAAACTGAATGGCCAATAGCTAGGCAGCTAGAGGGATAAGTGGAGCTGGTGGGCAGAGAGAATAAGGAGGAGGAAGAATCTAGGCTCCGGGGGAGAAGAGAGAATGAGGGAGAAAGAGGAGACACCTGGGGCCAACCAGCCACACAGTCAGCCAGACACAGAGTAGGAAATACAGAATGAAAGAAAGGTAAAAGGCCCCAAGGCAAAACGTAGATGAAGAGAAACAGGTTAAATTAAGTTATAAAAGTTAGTGGGATAAGCCTAAATTAAGACTAAGCATTCATAATTAAAAATGAGTCTCCATGTTATGATTTGGGGGCTGGTGGTCTGAGAAAGCCTGCTACAACAGCCCCATATGAGTTTGTTCATTCACCTATCTGTGTATTCACCATTATTATGTTGTATGCCAGGAAGGCTTCAAAAATCAGTGATGACTTTAGCAATGCTGTAGTCACTGCTCACTAAGAGTCTGTTTGTGGCCAGCATTCCACTTATTATTTTCATTTCATCATCCCATTGATCCTCTCAATGGCTGTGTGGCTGGGCTCCCTGATGAGTACCATTTCACAGATGAATAGCTGTGGCAAGGTCATTGCCCACATCTAGTAAAAAGGAGGAGGCAGGATTTCACATCAGAAAGATCAAGTCAAGACCTTGTTTTTGGCTACTTTCCTGGCTCATAAAGAGATCACAATCTAGGGAAAGGTACAGACATGTAGACACACAATTTCCATGTAACCATTCCTAATGCAGACATTCAGCACTCATTGAATACCTATTATGAAAGGGGTAGAAAGTGTGCTAGACTTCAAGGCTAGAAAATCCAAGGAGATACCAAGAATTTAGAGTTCAAGGGACCAGACGCCAGCCACCCATGGGTCTCCAGGAACAGTTCTTCATTTGCTTCTACATTTGAGTTACTACCAACTTGACTCATGGCTGCTTGATGCCAAGAATATGTCCTATATATGACTGGATCCATAGCCCTAGTACTGTGGCTGCATGTGGGAAACACCCAGAATCTTATGGATGAAATGTAGGCAGAGTATAAAACACTCCAGAGGTAGGCATACAATTCCCTTCCCAGGATGCTGTTTCTGAGGAAGCAGCTCTGATGCTGCAGTCTAGGGAAATGGAATGTGGATGCTGATATTTCATTTGTGGAGTGCTTAGACTTGTCCACACGAGGGCCCTGGCTTTTGTAGCCCCTCCTGATTCTAGAATCTAACACAAACTTAGGCCTTATTCTTTTTGAGTGTGCACATTTGTGTACATGTATCTGTGAGCATATATGTGAAGACCAGAGGTCAATGTCAGGTGTCTCTTTTTCCACCTTATTTTTTGAGACAGGCTCTTGTGTTTGACTAGACTGACTGGTAGCAAGCCCCAGGAATCCTTCCCAGTACTGGAATTGTAGGTATTTGCCACCATTCTTGGATTTTTACCTGGTGCTAGGGATTCAACATCATGTCTTTATGTTTGTGTAGCAAACACTTTATATACTGACCCATCTCTCCAGAACCTCATCAATAGCAACATCGATTTTTAGAATGATAAAATATCAAAACTGCACAAAGGTGAGTTTTGAACTGTGTGAAATCCCAGCTCTGTTCCTTCCCAGGTCTTTGCATAGATCACCCAACTTTACACAACTTCAGTTTCCTCGTCTCTAAGAAGATAGCAGTAATCTATGTCCTTGGGTCTTGGCAAGAATGAGATGGTGGGATTTGATAGTGGGTTATGTTTTGGTGCCTGTTTGATTGGGTCATAAAGCTCACGTGTGGTCAAACATTATCTTGGTTGGTCTGAGTACGTGTTTTTGTGGCTAACATTTTACGTGTAAATTGATATACTTGGATTAAAGCAGATTGCCCAGATTCCTACCATGTATCTCTCCTTTAAATTTCACATGGATCTTCCTGTGGCTTTTGTCCCTTTCTCTTTTCACCCACAATGCAACCCACATAGCCATCTGATGCTCTTCTGACACAGTCCTTTGACCTTAGATTAATTCATTGTCACTCACTAGGAACCAAAGGGCTAGACAAAGGCTAATGTTTGGCAGAATCCACTCACTGATAAAAAAAAAAACAACAAAACCTATCCATTGGTTCAGGAATATTTGCTGAGAGTCTGATTGAGACCAAATACTTGTCTATATATTAAGATCTCATCACAAATGGGCAGTCCCTCCCTCATGGGCCTTATCTGCTGTTTGGTATGTAGTTTAATTAATTATTTTACTAATTCATTTAATAAATGCTTACTGGACACCTAGTACATTACATGCTAGGACTTTTGTACGTATTAGAAGCATAGCACAGAATAAAACAAACAGGAACCCCTGTCTTCTTAGAACTCACATTCTAATTAGAGGAGACAAAAAATAAACAAGGACTCATATAAACAGTGTGCCACATGGTCCCAAGTGCAATTGGAAGCATCATGTAGACTAAGAGTTTTAGAGTCAGGTTACACCCTATGCTAGCTCTAAAATCCTCATCAAACTACAGCTTTTCTATACCATCGTGGCCTTACCTGCAAAATGCTGATAGTCACAGCAATTTTTGTTAGAACTAAGTAAGTTATTTAAGAAGTACTTAGGATAGTACCCAGTTGTTCATTAGTAGATGCATAATCAATAAATAACAGCTTTTCAAAAAAATTTAAAGAAACCATCATCTTAAGATATCCCCAGTTGAAATGTGATGTTGTGAAATGGGTGAGCTTCTTGGATCTAAAGAAATGAGGTAAGATTTACCTTTCTAACATGTTCTCACACCAAATCCCTATATGTTTGGATCATCTACTCAGCTGCACTTGTCTTCTCCTCTTCCAGGTCTTCACCTTAGATGCTTTTGTTGGAAAGTAATTATTAGTTTTCAGAAATGAAATGAAATGAAATGAAATACAGAGCATGTGGAAAAAATTGGCCAACTGCCCTTCCATGCCAATTCCAATTATTTTCAGCAGACCAGTGTGGCGATGTATTGTGTCCCCCCAATATACTGTGCCCCCCAATAAAATTTATCTGAGGATCAGAGGAAAAAGCCAACCACTATATTAGAAACAGAAGTCAGGCAATGGTAGCACATGCCTTTAATCCTATCACTCAGGAGGCAGGGATCTGTCTGGATCTCTGTGAGTTCAAGGCCACACTGGGGAACAGAACCAGGCGTGGTGGCACACGCCTTAAATAACAACACTAGTTAACCATAGAGGTCTGGAGGTCTGTACAGGCAGACAGTAAGTGACAGAGCTGGGCAGGAAGAGGAAGTGATATAGTTGGACAGAGAGAGCAAATGATATAGCAGAACAGAAAGGCATATAGGTGTGGGTATGCCGGAAGTAGCTCTCTTGGGAAGCTGCAGAGTTGGTGAGGTTAAGGTTAGCTGTGGCTTTTCCTATTCCTCTGATCTCTCAGGTGTCAACCCAGATATCTGGTTGCATGTTTTTTATGTAATAAGACCATTTAGCAATTCGTCTACAGACCAGAAAAAAGGCTCCCAGGTCATGGCTCTTCTACGACTCACTTGAATCCAGGTCATTGCCTTTAATGACTCAGAAAATAGAAAAAAAAAATCTCAATTTCCTTCATCAGGTTGGGACTTGGCCTGGCCTCTCCCGACTTTCTTGAAAATCAAATGACACCTGTGTTGTAATCTGAAAGCATGGTTTTCTGAGAATGACTGAGCATCAGTAGCCTGTCTCATAAATCTCGCTGATATGATACTGCATACATTAAAAATTCAACCATATACCACAGCCTCACAATCAAGCACAAGTTTCATTCACATGCATAACCAGATGCCAGGCTTCAAGTTGGGCAACACCTTAAACTAGCAAGGCTAGTTTCTTTGGTCAAATAAGAAAAAGGAGACTTTGGATTACACATATCTGATGGGGAGGGACTCCTACCTCTCTGAGTGGTGGACCAGAGCCCGTCTTGGAAGCATGGCCTTTCTTGGTACCAGAAGGTCAATAGTAGATGTGAATTTCAGCACAAGCTCTCCTTCCACCCCAGGCACAGTTCCCACATGTGAACCTCACAGCAGCCCCGGGAGAGAGTGGCCACCTTCTCCCTGAGAAACAAGGTGACATACCCAGACTACCACAGCTAGCTAATGGGAAATTTACACCAAGCTCTGCCTTCGAGTTAGGTAATTAACTGTTCCACCTGACCAAAAGTACTCCCTAAATGTGGGATTATCAGTGCTAAAATGCAGCAGTTCTGAGAAAATTGGGACAAGTGGGTGACCCTGTGTTTAGTACAGTATTTTCTATTGGATAGCTCAAGTTGAGGGCTTACAGGGCTGCTACTATAAAACAGCCTGACCATTCTCTCACTGCCAGTGATTTGGAGCAGGCAGGATCCTCAGAAACCCAGCTACCTACTGCACCACTACAGGGCTGTCCTCTGATTTCAGGGTCCAGAATGGCTTTCTAAGAATCACGTCTGTGGTCCAAGTAACAAGAAAGAGGGGAAAGGAAGACAGAGAACCAAAGAATAATTCTGCCTTGTCTCTTGAAGAAGCTTCTTGAACGTTTCCTAGGACACTTCTACTAACACCATTCACTAAAACCCATGTGAATTTACCCAGCCATAGAAGAGGCCAAATGGCTTTGTTCTGAACTAGATAACATGCCATTATTTTAGACAGAGGTGAGAATAGGTGTTGTAAAACAGCTAAGTTAACAGGTCCCATGACTACCATTGAATCCTCACTATTCAGTAAATATACATAAATGCCCATTAGCATCATCATTATCACTATCCAGGAACATGCACTTGGCTCATAGAGGGACTAACAGGGAACTGCATATGAAAGGCCCTGGTTGAATCCTTAGAGCAGAGATAGATAGACAGATGGATAGATAGATAGATAGATAGATAGATAGATAAGTAGATAGACAGATAGATTAAAATAGAGATATCACCAGGAATGACTTCCCCAGGAGGACTTTGTTCTGAGGGTTCTTGCTCTTAGTCCTTGTGCTTATGAGGCAAGGTGTGTCCCACAAAGCATTCTCATAAAGGAGTCACCCAGGCATTTTAGACTATTTGAAGGATCAATAAATTATGCTGTTGCTGTAGATTGGGGTATATACTCTTTGGAATGATATTTTTGGAGTAGAAATATCCGTGGCTTTTATGGCTTAAAATAGCCTATCTTTTTAATTGAATAGGAAATAAGATGATTCTGGGCCCTTTAACATGAGAGAGACATCAATGGTTTTCGGTATTAGCCAATGATTATGAGTTGTTATGTTTCTTACCCTGTCTTTATTAGCTTTTATTTGTATCCCAGAAACCCTTCAAGGCAGACATTGTACAATTTTATGGCGAGTGAAGAAGCTTTTGGCCTGTGCGGTAGACGCATTACCATCCACAAACGGAGCACTGCTGCATTCCACAAGGTTCTCTGCTGCCCTCTAATGCCTCTCTTCTCACTCTCACCCTTGTTTTCCCCAGTGCACGACAGAACAAGCTCTTGAAAATAATGACAGTCAAAGCCGGGCTTTTCCAACTCTTAAGGCCTGCAGTGTGCACCACGTTCTGATTAACAACACCAAAGAGCAGAGAAGCTAAGTACACTGGCCAACGTCACACTCATACAAGTCAAATGGAATCCAAACCTGGTCTTACTTGAGCAAGGAATTTTAGTGCCAGACAGGAGTGTGTCAGGCAGAGAGCACTGTGTGCTGAGGAATCACAGCACTAAAGGAGTGAGGTGATCAGTCAAGGAAGAATAAAATGTGACATGAGTGTGAGCTGCAAAGACCAGGAGGGCCACGGGCTTCCCTCAGCTGTCTCCACTGGTCTTTTTGATGTTCAAGAATGAAGGGATTTCTCATTCTATGAAGGAGAGCTGCCAACTTGACCTTCACTGTTGTCAGAGTGGTCAGCCACAGTCAGGAGAACAGGGACTGGATTGGAAATGCCAAGTCAGGCTGCTGAACTCATTGTCTTAAGGAAATGAAAATAACAGATCTCAAATTCTCAGATATGGGACCGGAGGTTCTGTCTTTGTCTTTGTCAAAGGAAGAGGGATTTGGAAGGGGTCTCACCTGAGATGGAGCCAACTCTGAAGAAGACATTCTCAGAGGATAGCTGGATGTTTCTCCCTTGGGTGGGAAAGTATTAACCATTTAGGGTGATTCAAAGCCAGTGAAAGATTGTAGTTGGTCCTTCTGGTAGACAAGAGAGCTAATCACTCTTTTTCACTAACACCCCACCCTTCAAGGTCCTAAGGAGTCAAGGTTTCAGCTTCCAATCCCAGCTTGCTTGTCAAGGGATTTTCTTGAGAACAAACACAAGCACCAATACCTTTCTAAAAACCAGAACTGATAGAGTTTCCACAAGTGTTAAGCAGTGTCATAAAAATTTTACACATTTCTTCCTAGAGGACGCTTAACATAATGCAACAGGTACATGTCTACTTTCCTTTCTGTGGCTGTGATAAAATACTGTGATTAAAAATGACGGAGGCCAAAAAGGTTATTTTAACCTGTAACTTCAGGTTACAGTTCATCTCTGAGGGAAGTCAAGGCAGGAGCTCAAGGCAGGAACTTGAGGGCATGCTTACTTGCTATTCCAAGTAGCATTACCTTCAACCAAGAAACTCACTTCACAGGCAAAGAAGTGTGGCAGGAGCCACAGGGGACACTGCTTGCTAGTTCATAGGTTTATGCTAAGTTAGCTTTTTATATAGCTCAGGACCATCTGCACAGGGAATGGTGCTGCCCACAGTGGGGTAGGCTCTCCTACACCAATTATTGATCAAGACAATCCCCACAGATAGACCCACAGGCCAATCTGATCTAGGGAGCTCCTCGACTAAGGCTGTCCTCTCTCTCATATGGCTATAGGCTGTGTCAAGTTTACAGCTGAAGCAGACCATGACAGTGGGTATTACTGTGACTCCCATTTCAAAGGGAGAATCAGAGCTTGTTCTAAGAAGGAATTCATATCAAGTCTTCACATCAGACACATCTATGCATCTGTTAATTCTATTCCCAGACATAGCCATTACTGTGTTCTATCACTGAAGGATAGCCCAGTGTCTAGAAGGCAAGCAAAGAGTATTTTACCTCAGCCTTGGATAGTGGAGCAACTGGGGATTTTTTTTTTTGCCAGGGTGACTCCCAAATCTGTTCCTTGCCCTTCTGGAGAACCCATAAAATCCAAATAGCATTTAGAATCTTTATATACACCCAAAGTTGCATTCTGCTGCTGCCTTGGAAGTCTCTCATGGCTTCGCTGTGTGGAGTGCCTAGTGCAATAATTGATATTTTCTCTTCTTTGTTGGTCTGCTCTTTGCATCAAGTTTTTAAGTGTTGTCTCACATTTGTGTCATTTAGCAAGAACCACATGGTTTGTTATGTCATTATATGACATCCTTAGAGGGGTACAGGTGAATTTTCTTGGTAGAGAACAGATCCGCCATTGCAAGATTCTCAAAACCAAAACTACAAAAAAAAAAAAAAAAACTGAAACAAAGACACAGATTTTGTTTATGAACAAATACATTGCGCATCAAGGGTATCAGGGGTGCAAAGTTACAACTTTCTGGGTAGCTGGTTCTTGTGTGACAAAGAGGATGAAAGGGGGGAGTGCGAAGAGGAATGTCTTAGGGGAAGAAGAGAAGAAGCTAGGGCAAGGAAAGGAGGAGAGAAAGCAGAAGAAAGAAAGGAAGCCTTGGGGAGAAGGCAACTTAGGAAGCGGAGACCTGGCATCAGACCCTGTGCATGGGTGACCAGGCCAGACATCCCTAGGCCTCAGTTGCTTCAGCTGGGCCTGCTCCAGAGGAAGAAATTGCAGCTTGAGGAGGGGTCCTTAGGAGGACCTTGTGGCTTGGCACACACATAGAAATGGCGGCCCAGGTGGGATCCTGTTTTGTTTTTTTTTTTTCACAATCTGCACCACACATGGCTCCCTGTGGCCTCTGCAGAGGGGTGAGAGTGAGGACCCACTCAGCACAGACTTCCAGGACAAGGTCTGTACCTCTTTTTTTGTCTTTGACCTCAGAAACCTTGACCTGCTCGTCCACCATTGTAGCTATCACATCCTCTTCTGGAGTCTTTGGGGTAACAAGCGTGCCCACCAGAGGCAGCCTAGGTAGTTCTACATCAGGAGAAGTTTGGGAAAGACTAACAGAAGGCTGAAAATAACTCATTCAGTTTTTCTGGTGTCTTCTGGAGCCACCTTGATGTTTTCGAGGCCTGGATGAGTGCCTGTGGGCCTGTGCTTTTCGCTTTTTGGGGGCCTGGATTTGATGGTAGGGCTATAGTACAGGCTGCCTTCATATAGGTTCTTGTTCATGAGGGACTAGGAAGCCAGGAATCTTGATCTGGGTGCCTGCAAACTCAGGGAGGAAATGGGAGCACAGAGCTGGGCACTGTTTTGCTAGCACACAGGACACATTCAAGACAGCTCCCACTGGGCAGTGGTCAGAGCTCATCACTCCAAGGAGCAGGAAGGCAGTTTGGAAAGTGTCTATGATCTCCTAGTACATAGTCAAATAGGGTATGATAGTTGAGACAGCAGGCACCAGTGATCACTGACCAGAAGGTGAAGGCCCTCTCCTGTTTTGGATAGAAATAATAGTAGCTATTCATAAAAGGTACTCAGCCTGGTACTCTAGGTCACTGAGCAAGCCATCCATCCACTTACACCCTGGGTCTTTTTCGAAGCACTCTAGACTGCCAGCATTGCAGTGGTCAATGGGATGGTGGGCTGTATTTAGGTCCCCCAGATTATCACATGGCAGCCAGATAGAAAAGCATCTTAAAGGTCAGCTGCTCAGGCTTCCCGGGATCCGCATGTGGGCAGTACATGTTGATCAGGCCCAAGGGTCTCTCCTTCCCTTCCCTTCCCTCGTGCAGATCTTGTGCTGTGTAAGGAGAGCTGGGCCCTCACTATCCAGAGCTTGTAGTTGCTCTTGGGTGAACTCCGTCATGTTTCCATAGCAACCAACATCCTGGTTCAGGGTGACAAGCAGGCCACTCAGGCCTTCTTCAGCGGCCACTGGGGTAGCACGGTCCTTACAGAAAGTGGCTACACCAGAACAGCCACTCCAGCTGTGGCTGAAGCGGCAATGGGAGTTATAGCCCTCAACAACAGTCAGGGGTTCCGATAGTGCATCTCTGGTCACTTTGGCCCCCTGGAGACAGACAATATCAGCATCCAGCTCTTCCAAAATGTGTCGCAAAGCCATTGGACAGTTACTGGGTACCTGGCATCCCAGACCTTGTAGGGGCCTCCGGTTCTCGTTGATATTCCAGCTCACCACGCCCAACATTTTGGTTAACTATACTGTTTCACAAAGAATGTATAGGCATAGGCAAACTGTTAGCCAGAAGTTAACTAACTCCCTCCTGTGTTTGCTCAGGCACTCAGGCATTCTCATCCCCCAAACCACTGGACTGCTCGCAGGGGCTTCAAGTTCAGTTCTCTTTGGTGAGAGATGAACTTTGGTGAAAACTGAAAGGGTGGTGCAGATCCCAAAGAGGAAGGAAAGCGGGGTTGTATATGCTTGTAACCCCAGCACTCAGGGCACTGAGGCAGGAGTTTCCTGTGAGTTCAAGACCTACATGAGCTACATAGCAAGACCGTCCAAAAACCAGGGCAGAGTGAATGGTGAGAGGAACATCTGTGATGGCCCTTTTCTTCTGGATGCACAGGGGCCCAGACTCCTGAGTTCCTGATTCCCTTTTTCCTCTGTTCAAAAGCCCCCTTGATGCATCAGGTTAGTTATAGCTGGTTTTCCAAAGACTATTACTTTAAAGCAAAAAAAAATGTTCTTCCTAACACTTAACAGTCAACCAAGTAGAGTCTTCCCAAGACACACAGTTATAAACATTGGAATTTGTTTTCAGAAGACACAGGCCACTGAAGATGTAACTGAGACAAAGCTAAGGAAAAATACGTATTTTGCCCAAATATTTGGTAGTTTTGCTTGTCAGCTGAGAACACTGATTGACATAATTTAGTGTGCATTGCCACACACACACACACACACACACACACACACACACACACCCTTTCAAGCACTCAGCCTACCATTTCAGAACTCTCTTTGAAACGATGCTTCAGATACTGTAAAGTCAAAAGTCACCACAGTAGGAAAAGGGTGAGCCTAAGGAAATTAGAAGAGGGACATTAGATCTCAGGTTATTTCTACAGCCCTTGGCTAGCTATGATGGAAGACAGAGAAGGAGAGGTGGGAGAAGTTTATAAAGCAAAATGGAGTGTGGAGAGAGGGTATAGAAGGTCTATGAGCAAACAGTAATCCAGCAGTCACATAAAAAGAGGAATACGTACAATCTTTTGTGTATGTCGGCCATCAAGTCCTTAGGGCTGGAGATGCCTTCAGGGTCAGTGGTATAGATGCTCAAAGAACTACAGAAAGAATGGATTCAGAGTATCGTGTTATGGTGATAAAAGGTATGTGTGTGTGGGGGGGAGTAAAAAAGAACACCCTAGCCCCCAAGCTACCTCTGAGTGTCCCAAGGACCCTCCTCAGCATCATCTGAAAACACTGTGATTTGCCTCCTCTGAGATCTCTCCTGGCTTAAAACTTGACCTCAGACGAGTCTCCATGGGCTTGCCTTCCAAGTTGGTTTCTACTCTATCCACTCCATCTCGGAAGGGGATGTGAAGGCCCAGTAGTTTCTGACACAAGCAGCCACTTCCAAGTATGTTCCTGAGCAAGGACATTAGTAAATCCCGACTCCAGTAAGCAACCTTCACAGTAAAGTAGGCAGAGTCTTGTGTAAAATCCTCAGGTCGCAGGCTGGGCTGGCAGGAATCTGGTTTGGAGGACGTTCAGTAGTGGGAGCTACTTGAAAGCTGGGGCAGATCCGAATTCCTGTTAGAATTGGTTTGTCAGGCCAAGACTAAATTCCCAAGAAGCATGAATAAGTGGTCCAGTTGTCAGTGAGGAATTCCTGGGCTGCCTACTGTGTGTCCACTGAGGCTATAGCCTCAGGGGCTCTTAAAAAAAAAAAAACTGGATCTTCAACCAGAGGAAAATGAAGAGAAACATCTGTGATGGATAGTCTTGGTTGTGAAATGGGCTACATCTGGAATTAGCTAAAACCTAAAGGACTGGGCACATCTTCGAGGGATTTTTTTTTCTTAATTAAAGCATTTGAAGTAGGAAGACCCAGTTCTTGGCGGTGGGAAGATCCTTTAATCTGGGCCACTCCTTCTGCTGGCAGCCTAAATAGAGGACATAGAAAAAGGAAGTTTGCTCTCTCCTTGCCTGCTTGCTCTTGCTCTCACTAGCAAGACCATTCCTTCCAGTGAAGGAGCCTGCTTTTTTGGGATTCTGGCATATACTGAAGATGAACTGAGACATCCAGGCTCATGGACTGAACAACTACTGGATTCTTGGACCCTCTGTTGATAGACAGTCATTGTTGGAGCAGCTGGACCACACAGCCTGTAAGCCAAGCCATTCTAATAAATCGTGTGTGTGTGTGTGTGTGTGTGTGTGTGTGTGTGTGTGTGTGTATGGGATTTATTAGAATGCATATATCCTGACTAATGCAACCCAAACTTGTCAAGGCTTTGTGACATGTTGCCAATTTTTATCATACAATCTAACACCATCTGTGTGTGTGTGTGTGTGTGTGTGTGTGTGTGTGTGTGCGCGTGTATGTACTCGTGCATGAAGAGGCTACAGAACAAACTCAGCTATCATTCCTTAGATACCTTCCACCATGATCTTTGAGAGCTTCTTTCTTTGGGACTTGGGCAATACCTGGCTCCAACATTTAAGCTATTTTCAATAAAACAAGCAAATTCTTTGAAGCTGTATCAATTTAGTTTTATTAATATCTACTAAACACACTTATTTAAAAAAACAACTAAAAAATTCTCTGGATGTTGAGAAGTAAACAACAGATTTCTAAATAACAATGGAATCGAGAACTATTTTAAACTGAATGGTAACCAGTGGAGACATACAGAACTTCAGTGCTGCAGCAAAAGCAGGACTCAGAGGAAAACTCATAGTACTAAAATACATGTGTAAGAAAAGAAAACAGGCTGCAATATCAGTGGCCTAAGCATCTGTCGCAAAAAAGTTGAATGAAGATCTTCAAGAAAGCTAGAAAAAAATAAGAAATTTCTATATTTCTAAAAATAAAGAAAAAAAGCTCAATTAAATAAAATAAATGAGGAAAGATAAAGATTAGAGCTTTGTAAAACAACAACAACAACAACAACAATTGGCAATCCCAAAGCAAGACTGATCTAAGAAAAAAGGACAGAAAAAAAATTGTCAATATTAGCAACAAATATGACTTACCTCAAAATGTAACTCAATGTTTCTTTCTTTCTTTTTTTTTTTTTTGGTTTTGTTTTGCTTTTTTGAGACAGAGTTTCTCTGTGTAACAGCCTGGTTGTCCTGGAACTCACTCTGTAGACCAGTCTAGCCTGGAACTCAGAGATCTGCCTGTCTCTGCCTCCAGAGAGCTGGTATTGCAGGTGTATGCTACTACTGCCTGGCTCATTAACTCAATAATTCAACAAAAATATTTTACTACCTATAAAGGGCACCAAGTATATCGAGGAAAAGAAATAGGGTGCAATTAATTAGTTTTGAAATCATCCATAGAAATCAGATTTCAGATTCTTTGAGTTCAATTTAATATAACATTTGCTGGACAATAACACAGGCTACTATCAATTTGGCAGTAAAGGCCTAGAAAAGAAAAAAATACCATATGCTGTGTACTTAGACAGAACTGAGTCAACTCCACTTCTAACCATGATCCCAGCTCTAACCCTGATCCTAAGAATATGACTTTAGGAAAATTATAACCTCTCTAAGCTCGATTTTCTCATATTAAATAAAGGAAGACAATAGCCAAACTTACTAG
>CABHPQ010000448.1:25277-40005 GCA_902168405.1 Peromyscus aztecus
CCATGCGGAAATTTACCAAATAATAGGCATTTACATTTGAATCTAACTAACTAAGGAGATTTCACATGAAAATTTATAGCCAGTCACAGACTTTTAAAACTTGAGAGAAAAGTCTTGGTTGGCAAGACATGTTTCTGTTCCCCTGAAGCCCAGCAGTAAAGCAAGAAGTGCGTCCCCTGAGGGTCATTCAGCTTCTGGGGCGAGTCCCTGCTCAGGGATGGCAGGGAACAAGGACAAGGATAAATGGGAAGGCAGCCAGATTTAAGCCATTGACTAGGGAAACAAGCTAGGTTTGGTGGCAGGGCATAATGCATCATACATCACACACCACCAAGGCTTGGGAGGGATCCCTGAAGCCCTCTCAGTTCACACAGCTGTTTTGTTCACAAGAAATCAATTACCTGTAGTTGTCCTGGCAGGCAAAAGTGATATTCCTTTGGTGCACAATCAACTTCAGATCATTTATGGAGGAGCCTGAGCATGAGTTACTAGGGAAGAAAGAAAATATTCAAATAATGAGATCTTTCCAGTTCTCTCTGAGTGTCTTGCTTTCTCTGCATCACTGCTCCTGGGAACAGCATTGAAGAGAGGTGAATCACAAGTCCACCTCTGGGGTTCTCAGGTCAGCAGGAGTGAAGGTGTGAAGCAGTCACTGTCCTTTGTGGAGACAGAATTAGGAGACTTTGAGGAGGGCTAAGTGCAGAGTAAGCCCCATTCATTTGCTAAGCCTGTCTGTTCCCAGCATGTTCTTGTGATCCTGGATTTCTTCACAGGCCGATTCATATCCTATCACTCTGCAACAAAGTAGAGACATACCTGGAATCTGCTTCAATGTCATGCATCACCCAGGCCTGTAGTTTATGCACCCTTTTTGGGTCCAAATTAAAGACTTCCACACTTCCAAAGGTGCTAAAACAGAAGAGATAAATAGCATCACTGACCCCAAGCCAAAGTGCAGGGCATCCATACCTCCTGTCACAATCCAGCCAGTGGGACACCGCTGAGTAGAACCTACCTTGCCTCCCACCTTTCTTCATTCAACATGACTCTTGGTTACCAGATTTTCAAGATAAGATTTTTTTTTCTCAAGACAGAGTTTCTCTGTGTTACAGCTCTGGCTATCCTGGAACTTGCTTTAAGACTAGCGTGGTCTCGAACTCACTGAGCTCCACCTGCTTTTGCTTCCTGTGCTGGGATCAAAGGCTTGAGCCACCACTGCCCAGCTCAAGATAAGATTTTTAACTATACTTCCGTGATGATTAATATATCTAAGATATTTGATGTTCAAAGAGTAGCATTACCAGAGAGCTGGTTACAACCACAGAATCACTGCTCACTAACACTTTTCTAGATTCTTCCTTGTTAGTGTGGACAGCTTCCTCTCCTGTAGCAGGGACTTAGCTCTCTGCTATCAGATGACAAGATTCTGAGTGCCCATGGGAAAGGAGGGTCAGAGGAAGACAAAAGAGTTAATGTTGCTTTGTTTGTTTGCTTAAATATTAAAACAGAAGAGAGGAACAATTAATAGAGGGTACCTACAGTACCCAGAGGAAATTAGTATGTGCTTCCATTTTCAGAAGTATTTTTGTCAGAGAAAAATTAGAGAACAAAGGCTATGGATATGATAGAAATTAAGATGAGAAGGAGACCAGAGATGGGAGGCTTGAGTGTGGGCCAATTCAGTCCTGAGGACTAAATGAGAAAACAATAGCTGATGTGCACTGGAGAGTTTTCATTAGGCATGGAGCTCAGCACTGTTCACAGTATATCTCCGTTTGTCGCTACAGCATCGTCATCGTATCATTTATGTATACAGGGACTCCCAGAGGCTAGGTGCCCATATGTGTAATGGCCTCTGCTGTCCACCCTGTTAAACCACTACAGTGCTTTGTTACAATGTTGCCAAGAGAGGGTGATGGCCCAGGATACTTCTCCTGCTGAAGTGGGATTCTCACTCTTCACAGGGGAGAGAGAAGTGAGTCATTATTCCTGAATGGAGAGGATGCAGATAGGAAAAGGTGGGGAGGCAGGCCAGAGAGTATGGGTGAAATAGGAGGAGAGAATTCGAGGCGAAAGAAAGCTGAGAAAATTATGTGAGATCTCAAAAAGTCAAGAGTGATGGCTGGAAACCATGTAATGGCCCTTAGGAACATTGGAGGATTTTAGACAAGGGAGAAACCAGACCAAACATTGACCCAGAATAAAAATATCTTCAGAGAATACAAACTTTTGCCCTTTTTAAGCTGAGCTCTTTAGTACATGAAAGAAGGCACATCCTTTTGAGGAATGCCAGGTCCAACAGACTATGGTAACTGCAATTAACTAACCCTTACAAACAGGATACAAAGAAAGGAAAGAAGTACCTGTTTTTGTAAAACGGTTCACTGAGGGATCCGTTGAGCATCACTTGGACCACACCACAGGCAGCTTCCGCAAACTTAAAAAAGAAGTCCTTCATTACTCTCCAGCAATTCCATTCAAAAGAGTACTTAGTACTAGCGAGAGAGGGAGAGGATAGGCTCTACACCTTCAGCACAGGAATGGTCAATCTATCCAATGGTCTAAGCCATTGGAAGTATGCGCTTTGCATGAGTTCTTGACACAGCCACGTCAGTCTGTAAATGTTGCAGAAGTTGAAAGTCTAGAGTGGGAAACAGAGTATCTCTAGAGGAAGGAAAGAAAGGCACTCACCTGGTGTCATGTATTGTAGAGGCTACATCTTATTTAGCAGAAGCAAGGTGGACAATTTAGGGGTAAGGGAAATGGAACACTGTGGAAAGAGAAGCTTAGGTAAGAGCCAGGGACCCCGAGGCTCTAAAAAGGCACAAAGAGAAAGGGAGTTTGCTTCAAGAATTCGCTCTGTAGACCAGGCTGGCCTCAGACTCACACAGAGAGTTTTATTTCTTCATGCAACCAACATTCATCTGGAAAATTTGCTAAGAAGTGGAGCAAACAATGTGAACAGAATACTGTCTGGCTTCCTCTGGAGACAGACCCAGACTTCTGGGACTTAGGTCTCCTTCTGTGACATCTGTGCAGAGTACCCAATTCATACATTGTAATGATGGGTTGAACAGCTTTAGCCATCGGTATGAAGACATCTGTGAGAAATGAGAGCTTGGCTTCCCAGGTTCTTCTGGAGTCTTCAGTGATTTATATCTAGTACATGGCAGAGGGTAAGTTTTGCTCAGTAAAATTCCAAGGAAGGAAAAGCTGGCAGGACAAAAGAAGATATCCTGTACTAGAGATTAGGAAAGAACTAAAAAGTGCCACATAGGAGTCCACATCCCAAAGAGTAGGTGGGATTCCACCACGTGAAGAAGCTGTGACTGGAAGGGGCCCTAGGTCTAGGAGAACAGTGGTGTTAGTGGGGGAAACTCAAGGAAGGCCGAATACTTCATTGAGGAAATTGGACATTATTCTGCAGGTGACCTCTACACCACTGGAAGATTTGGAGCTCAATTATGAAGTCCGGTGATGCTTGTCTAGCTATGGAGAGAGATGGACAGACCCCTGATTCTTATGAGTAATCATTAAACACTGACTTAAAAGAGCACTGGACCCCACAAGGTAGAATTGTCATGAGTCCCCTGACACAAGGTAAACATAGGCTCAGTTGATGGCTCAAGGTCACATAACTTAGCAGCAAGAGGAACTGGAGATTCAAACCTTACTATCAATGGAGAATAATCCTTACTATCAATGATAGAGACTAGTCTGTTTGCCTTCCTCCATGAGAGTCTGGCAAAGATCAAAGTGCAGGTGCCACAATGTCTCAGAAGGCAGGGTGCCTTCAGTCACCCTCACCATTGAACTCTTAGTACCAAGGGCTGAGATGGGAGTACAAGAAAGCATTTAGTATATATAAAATGTGACCTGCTGTAGAAGGTTTTGGAGATAGTGTGTCTGTAAAACAAATCCCAGAGTGATAACATAACTGAAAAGCATTCTCTGAAAAAGCAAGCAAACAAAAATATACAGCGTCTCTGAGTTTTCAAAACATGTAGTAAGTGCTCAGCAAATATTTGTTGAATGGATAGGTTCTGTTACTTAACAAGATAGTGGTATTTTATTTAAATGCAGCAGCAACACTCTAGAACACATACGTGTTGATGTACGTTTGATGGAGACAAAATGAGGAATCTATAGTCAGAATGTCTAAGAAAATTGCCTATTAAAATGTGTCCCCTAAGGATAAGGCCATCTGAATCAACTGAACAAGGTTCATATGACTTCACAGAGACTCAAGCAGCAAGCACAGAGCCTACATGAGTCTACACCAGGTCCTCTGTGTATGTATTAGAGCTTTCAGATTAGTATTTTTTAATATGCGATTCTGATTACATGAATGAATGAGTCTTTGATTCTTGTGACTGCTCTTGGGGCTCTTTTCTTTCTATTGGTTGCCTTGTCCAGCCTCAATGTGATAGTTTTCACTTTATCTTTTGTATTTTATTTTGTCATGTTGGTTATCTCTTAGAAGCTTATTCTTTTCGAATAAGAGACAGAAAGAGAATGGATATAGAGGCAGGTGGGGGAGGTGGGGAGGAACTGGCAGGAGTAGAGGCATAGTAAACTATAATCAGGATATACTGAATGAGAACAGAATCTATTTTCAATATAATGAAAAAAACTACTTACTACTAAAAAAAAAGTGTCCCTTCACTTCCATGCTAATTCTGTCTCCCTATACCACTCCACTCCTAAGTCCCCTTGAGGTAGCAATTTAGATGATACAGGGAGGTGAAAAAGAGCACACCTGCATTCATGCAAGTGTTCTACCACTGATCTAATTCCTGACTCTTAACCTGCCATTTAAAAGACATAAGTAGTAAGCAGACAGTGTGAAGTCAAGGCTAGTGCTCTAAAATTAGGCTGACCTACATTAGGACCTCAGTTCAACTACTTACCAGCCAATGACCTTGGATTAGTCTCTTTTAAGAAAATTTTATTAATTCTTAGAGAGTTTTTTCACAACGAGTTTTGAGCATATTCACCACTTGCCCAGCTCCTCCCAGAGCTACCCACCACCACCACCCAACTTTGTGTCCTCTTTTCTTTTCCTACCCATCAAGTCCAACTTCTATGGGCTAGATATTCATGAATGTGTGGCCTGCCCCCAGAGTGTGGTTGACCTACCTATGGCAACACTCTTAAAGAAAACTGACTCCTCCCAGCAGCTATCAGTCACCAGGAGTTGCCCTGCTAGTGAGGGCACTTTGTGTCCACCTCCCCTCTCCATGCTGAGAGTTGTCCTTAGGTTGGTACAGGTCATGTGCATGTTGTTACAACTGCTGGGCATTCATATGTGCAACTTTCCTGTTGTGTGCAGAGGACACGGTTTCCTGGTATTCATTCACTGCCTCCAGCTTTTACAGTCTTTCTTCCCCTTCTTCTGCAATTAGTCTCTTAAGCTAAGAATATTAGTGTCTTCACCTCTAGTGTGAAAATTTGTTCAATTCTTATACTATCTATTTGGAGAGAGAAATGGGAATGACATAGAGACATGGGACTTGTCGACTGTGAAATTTGTATGCTTCTATGGTTTGGATGTGTGTTCTTCCACTCTCAGCCCCTAAGTCCTAAGTTGGAAACTGGGTTGGTAAGAGCACAAGGGCTCTACCCTCATGAATGACATCAGTACTCTTGTGAAGGGGCTCAGGGAAATTCTATAGACATCTTTTGTCTTCTGACATGTGGGGACACAGCAATGAGTTGACATCTGAGAAACACAGAACAGCCCTCATTAGACATCAAATCTGCTACCACCTTGACCTGCTGGTACTTAACCCAACTGAGCTCCTTTCTAAATTACACAATTTGCCTTAGCTTTTGGTTAGAGCAGGGCCAATGGACTAAGGCACATGTATTGACAAATTGTTTCCATTTGCCATACCTCCTCAGATGTGCACTTCATTTGAATACATAATCAATATGTTTAGGCTTTTTTCTTCTCCTTTCACTGGTTTTTCTTGATTATTTTCATTCTTTTCCCACTGTGGTCTACTTACAAAGGAATTTTTCTTGCAGAGACACAACTAATGGGGGAAAGTAGATAATGCCTGTGCAACTTCAAGTGAAGTCAGACACAGATGTGGGGTGAGCGAGCTCGTGTTTCTCCACCCAGATCTGGAATCCGTGAGTAGCTCCCATGTTTGCTTGCATCTCCATCTTGCCACCTCCAAAGTGGCCATGGTATTCATGATATTTCATACGGTTGTTGTGAGGATAGAGTTCCTAACTCCTGCAAAGGGTTGGGCACATATTAAGTGGTCTACAAATGCAGATTATTCAAACTGTTCCAGAAATTGAATCAATACCTGGGAGCCAGGAGTAAGCCAAACCTAGCTTCCTGACAGACCCAGCCAATCAGTGTTATTCACTCACGGGGTATAGGGATCCTTTCTCTGAGCTTGCAAAGCCTCTGTGGGTGTTCTGAAGTCATGTGCGAAAACCTTCTAGCATGTATCTCTGAGCTTTTATTCTCAGCAAAGATTTCCACACTTTCACACCATAAAAAGGGTCAAAATTAACCAACCAGTGACCAGACAGCATCTTCAGCCAAAACTCTAGAATTTAACTGCTTGGAACTTACCTTTTGCGAAATCACTTTCCAGAACACTGAAACAGGGTTGTTGGGGCAGTTTTCACTCCAATGTGGGCAAGAGTCATAGTTCATGTCTAAAACATATAGTTTATAGGAAACAGTTAAGTGGAAAAGGCATTGTACCTTTGGGCCCATTCTTGGCTGTCCAATTACAGTGGAAGTGTTTTCCAATGACATCTGCGCCAAGGCAGAGGCTGGAGAATGGACACATCTCAACCCAATTTAACTAAGTGTCCCTGAATTCCTTCCAACTCCTTGCCTTCCCCTCCAGATCCCAGACAGGAACAGTGTGATAGGTTTTGACTCATCATTCTGGGAAATGGCAACAAAAGTTTGACCCAAAGAGACCAACCCCCATCACTCCCCTGGAGTCCAGGAACACTTAGAGAGAAGGCCAGGCCTTTTTGGGAAGAAGACTCGTTCACCAGACACTTCTCTGGTTCCCGGAAATTCTCTTGTGGAGAGTTTCCTTCTCAACCTCCAGAAGTTTGGGGGCTCAGGTGGTCTCAGGCTTTCTACAGCCAACCCCATCAAAGCAGGCTCAGCCCCTAATGTGGTACAAAGTATGGAGTGTGGATCCATGGATTCTGTGACACTGTTCTCAAGACCATCTGCCTTAGTATATGAACATTTACTGAGGGTTAGGCTCTGGAGATAGAGGGTTGAATCAGGTGGGAGCCTGGCCTCATATAACATGTGATGTATGGAAGTCAAATAACCAGAGAAAGAGTAACTTGTATTGTGCAATACTACCAGAAAAAGTTCAGGTTGAATTTTGCTTTGGACAAGAATCACAGTCTTCAGACACACTCTAAAGAGAAGGGCACCTTATGCAGATGGCATGTGCAGAGGCAAAGAGCTATGATGAGCTTTGATCAGAGAAAGGAAATGATGGAAGATGAGGCACCTGAAATACAGAGGCCATGCCAAACCAAGGAATTTAGACCATTAGCCTAGAGGTAATGAGAGATTGTTAGGTTTTAAAAGGAAATAGAGACAGTCCCATTTTCACTGTAAGAAAAACTGCTGTGTCAGATGGAGACTGACCTAAAGGGGTAAAGAGTGATCAGAATAACATTACAGCTTTCCCAGCAAGAGAGGGTGTTAGTGTGCTAGACTCCAACAGTGCAAGTGGAGATGAAGAACAGATGGGTTACTAGGCAAATAGATTGGTCGGCTATGAAGGGAAAAGAAAGAGAGATCACCAATAAACAATGGGGATGACACCTTAAGATGCCCATGCTAAATATCTCAACTATAATAATCAGTTCACTGTGCCTATTTATAACCAAACATTACACTGTACACCTTAAGTATATATAATTTCAATTTCAAAATATTTTTTAAAAGTGGCCCAGAGTTATGTTCAAGAATACACAATGCAGAATGAAATAGTATATCAAAGTCGAGGGAGTTGTTCCTTGCAAAAAGAGAGGAAGAGAAAGAGGAAGTGAAGAGGGAAGAGGGAGTAGATGAAGGAGAAAGGGAGAGTGAAAGGGGTGGGGAAAGAGGAGAGCAGGAAGGAGGTAGAGAAGGCAAGTGAGGGAGAAACTAGATTTGGGGCTTACCTCAACAGCATTATAAAATAGTACTGTGGTTTGATACAGTCTGCCTCACCAACATTCACATTAAGCTTAATTCTCTATTGCAATGTGTTGAGTTGATGAGACCTCTAAGAGGAGTTGGAATCATGAGGGAATCTACCCTCATGAATAGATTAATGAATTTCTTAGGACATTGAATTATTTTCCTCTAGACTGTGTTAGATCTCATTGGACTGGATTGGCTATCACAAAAATGAGCAATAAATAAATTTGGCTTTCTTGACTCTCTCTCTTGCTTCCTCTCTTATGGGGTCAATAACTTCCTCCACATGTATACTTCCCACCCCTCAGAGGCCAAGGACAACCCTAAGTTCTGAAGCTGATATTTCAAGAGAATAGGGATTGCTGTTTTCTAAGAGCCTGACTTGTCATTTAGGGCACCGACGGCATTAGGGTGCCCATTGACCTTTCAAAGTTCCTTGCTCACCTCAAGGATCCATTCCCATGCATCCCGAGCCATCCCAGGTGGTCCAGATCCTTACCAGAAGTGCTGGGGTCTCCACACCACCAGAGATCATCAGCGATGTAGCCCAGCAGCATGTCCTCCAGGGTAAACATCTTTCCCTCGACCCAGGTATACTGATGGGCCAGATGTTTGGATTTGCTCCAAAAGAGAGTCTGAGAAAGAATAAACAGACAATTAATTAGGTCCAAAAATAAATCCAAGGACTGGGGATGTGGCTCAACAGTGGAATGAGTGCTAACATTCATGAAGCTCTGGGATCCATCCCCAGAACTTCAATCAATTAATAAGTCAATCAATCAATTAATCAATCAATTGATCAATTGACCTTTTATAAATAAAAAAGCAGAAACTATCACACTAAATATTCAGAGAAGTCAGTTTAGTTATTGTCTACCATCGACCTCCTCTGTTCAGAGCACTGTACTCGGTACTCCTCAGGGAGGAGTCACAGCAATGTCCAGTTCACTGAAAACAGGATGAGAGGTGATAACTGTGAATGGGTTGGAGGGCCTCACTTAGTTTCAGACATGTGAAATTTTGCTTTAAACACAGACTTTGAAAGTGTTGTACCTCATGACAGACCTTTTCTAGTATGTTCAAAGGACTGAAAACCAGGCTTCTCTGACCCTAGGACTTGTTCCTTTTACATTTCACCTGGCTACTTTAAAGCCTTTTATACTTAAGCAATTTCTTTTCACCAAGCCTGAGCTTCCCTGGTGGTGAAATAAAGACTCTGACCCCTGGTTTGCCTACCCCATAGAATGGTTCTAAAAAACTAAGAAGGCGAGGGCTAATAGAGTAAAGACCAAAAATCACTCATCAAATATATATATATCAGCCTTGTGTTACCATTTACGTGTCTATGATTATATTAAAATGTCCCATAATTATATAAGTTTGGGTTACTTCTCTTCGTGTGGGATGGGGTTGATGCGATTCTTTTCTCTGTGTTCCATCTCTCTCTGATCTTCCTTCCCCGGGTATCCTAAACCCTGATGGTATCCTAGTTCTCCAAAATCCATCCTCTACCAATACTACCCCACCAACCATATCAAATGATGTCTAATGCCAACATTTCCTCTCTTCCTGCATCCTCACTTTGGGCCTGGGACCTCTTCCCTTTGGCTCTGATTCTCAATTCTGAAAGTTATAACTTGTTACCTTGTTACATGGTATGGTTTGAGTGACCAACTTAACCAGTGGTTCGTAGTCTTCTCTTGTGATGTTGCATGGATTCTTGGAAACAAATGCTCCTTTGAATGTACTCAATATCTTCTTGCAGTCCTGATCACTATAAAAGGAAACACAGAAAACAGATTTTTAAATTATTTTGGAGAGAAGACTCCTCAGTGAAGAGCACTTGCTGCCTGGGATTGGTTTCTAGCACCCATATGGTGGCTCACAACTGTGTGTTCAGTTCCAGAGGACCTGACATCTTCATCTGGCCTCCATGGCCACTGCACACACATGGTGCATGAACATACATACAGGTAAAACAATGATACACATAAGATAAAAAATAAACCTTAAAAATATTTTTGGGGCACAGATAACAGCAACAAATGCTCTTTATCTGGGAATCATATACTCAGGGTCAGCCAGTCCTCTACATCGTTCTATCAGATGTGCAGCACGTTCCTCTGAGATGCAAACCAGCTTCCGTGCTGAGGCTCTATAAGGTTAAAGTGACCCAAGTGCTGGATAAAATTAAGGAGAAAACAGGAATAAAACTAGTTTTTTTTTCTTTCTCATCCTACATCTTATATAAAAGCACTTAAGTCTTCTTAGCGCCTTTAGAAAAGACAAGATTTCAAAACACCTAGTAGAGAGGGCTGAATGTTCCAAACACAGAGAAGTCGTGAATGCCTGAGGTGATAGAAATGCCAATCACTCTAATCTGGTCATTATATAGTAGTGTATACATGGACCAAAATGCTGTGTTGTGCCCATAAATATGCCCAATTGCTACGTATCATTTAAATAAGTAGGGCTATTGCAGTTGGACTTGTTAACGTAGGACAAGGTTCCACAGTCTGTGCATTCATAGCTTCCCTTAACCCCCGGCAATTCATTTGAAAATCAGTGGATACAAATGAAAATGTGAAAGGTTAAATAGCATTTCTTTCCAAAGTCTAGACAGAGTAGTTTAAGTCCATCAGCACCTGCCTTTGAAAACTATGCCAGGATCCCATTAGCGATCTCTCTTTCCATACCTTTTACATATGCAAAAAGAAAAAGTTATGACGCCATGTACTTTAGTGTCAATCAAAATTTATGGGGTACTATCACAGGCAATTTAGAAAGTAGATGTTTGGCGGCGACTTTGCTTTCAGTAGGGTTTATGCCTTAATTCCAGTAATTAATGCAATGGCCTTCTCAAGAACTTTCTGTTCTAAATTCCAAATGTTGTAAAGCTCCTCTGCTTTTTCCCTTGGTAGCATCTGCAGGACTGGAGGCAAAGTAAGATGAGAGACTGAGGAAGAGAAAGGTGGGAGACTAAGGAAGAGTAGGATGGGAGACTGATGAAGAATAAGATGGGAGACTGAGAGTGTTTTTCACTTGGAAAAAGGTCTGGTGGAAAGAAGTTATCCAGCACTGAGAACCTGCCACACATCAGGTTTTTTCATCAGCAAGCCCTTATTTAATCACCAAAACTCACAATGCTCCCAAATTATTTTTATACTTCTCTTAGGTCTTATATTCCAGTTCAAATCATAGTAAAGATTCAAGAAACCCCAGGTTAAAACTTGAGGAGAGTTCTTTGTTCAGGAGGAGAGACTGGAGCAATACTGTTGAACCTGACTTGGAAGAGTTGATTCTACTTGGAAGAGTTTGTAATTGGAAGAAAAAAAACAAAAGCATCATCTTGCATACATCATAAATACTGTTTTAAAAGTCTTCTTTATCCTTTTTTTCACTCATAGCAAAATAAAGATGTTAGGATTAAAGTTTTAGGAGCAAACTCCTACACTAACACTTTAAAAGTGTCTTTTCTTGCCGGGCGTTGGTGGCGCACGCCTTTAATCCCAGCACTTGGGAGGCAGAGGCAGGCGGATCTTTGTGAGTTCGAGACCAGCCTGGGCTACCAAGTGAGCGCCAGGAAAGGCGCAAAGCTACACAGAGAAACCCTGTCTCAAAAAAAAAAAAAAGTGTCTTTTCTTTTCACCGACTAAAACTTTTTGTTGTTGTTTTTCTATCTTTTTTCAAAAGAAAGGTGAGTTTGCCCAGAGGTGTTACTGGCTGCCATCTTTATCATTCAAGCCGAGTATGGCCCCAAAGTGCTCCTGTCCACCATTTTAATCTTGCAAACATATGGTTCACAATCTTTACCTAAGTATGCCCCCAAAATGTGTGTACCATCTTTTTTCTTTTTGAACTTGCTGTTGGCAGTGAACCTTTCTCCAACCTTATTTCTCAGCTGCACTTGTCTGTAGTTTGCACTCGCCAAGACGCAAACTTCCACTTTTCTTATAGTAACATTTCTGAGTAGCAGGAATTACAGGCATTTAACGCCGCGACAGTAGTGGCACTGGCTAGTTTCAATTTGGGTTTGAGATGCTAGGAATTAAACTCTCGGCATCGCACATGCTAGGCAAGTGCTCTGCCACTGAGATTCACCTTCCAGCCCGTCTTGACTATTTTTAAATGTACAGATAAATACAGTTATGCTGTTTTGTAACCCATTTGCATTAACACCCTGGCCTTCCTCTACCCAGCCCCTGGCTGCCACAATTCTTTGTTTCAATTTGACTATACTGGGTATCTCATGAAAGTGGAATCTTTACATATGGCTGACTTTACTTAGCATTATGTTCTTAGAATAGTCATGCTGTATTTTATCTTAATTAGGGTTACTATTGCTGTGATGAAACACCATAACCAAAGCAGCTTATAAAAGAAAGATTTTAACTGAAGACTTGCTTAGAGTTTCAGAGGGTGAGTCCATAACAACCATGGCAGGGAGCATGGTGGCAGGTGGGCAGGCATGGTATTGGAGCAGTAGCTGAGAGCTTGCATCCTAATCTGCAAGCAGCAGGCAGAGAGAACAAAGTTGGGTCTGGCATTGGGCTTTTGAAACCCTAAGGCTCACCCCCAGTGGCACACCTCCAGTAAGACCACACCTCCTAATCATTCCTAAACAGTTCAACTGGGAACCAAACATTCAAACATATGAGCCTATAGGGGCCATTCACATTTAAAACACCACATAGTGTGTATTAAACCTTCTCCCTTTTGAAGGCTGAGCAATATCCCATTGTGCAATTGTAATAACATCAGTTTGTCTGCTCATCAGTCAGTGGGCATGTAGGTTGTTTCTTCTATACATTCTTTTAGTCCATATTTTCTGGGAGGCTGCCATAAGTCCTACAATGTGTCCCAGCTGCTATCAAGATAAACATTTCTGTCCATGGGGCACTTGAACATAGACAAGAATAACACAATCCAGTATTGGAGCAAATACACTTGGTCCTGACCTGGATGCTAGCTCTCACCACAGGGTCTTTGGTTCCAAAATCCATTATCTTTTCACATTCATTATTGGGTTAAGGACCACAGAATCAGCTAATACTGAGCACAGGTGTCCATCTCTCATCCTGAAGTCCAATGATATGAACTCTGAGGTGAAGAAGGAGGCCTGTAAACCTTTTACAATGAACTTTTCCCTCCAACTTTAAAATAATTCCCTATTAAGTCACACACAAACCACAGATAGACTCCAGGGCCAGACTTTGCCAACAAGGTCAATGAAAAATCTCGCCAGGCAGTGGTGTTGCACGCCTTTAATCCCAGCACTCGGGAAGCAGAGGCAGGTGGATCTCTGTGAGTTCGAGGCCAGCCTGGGCTACAGAGTGAGTTCCAGGAAAGGCTCCAAAGCTACACAGAGAAACCCTGACTCCAAAGCTACACAGAGAAAACAAAAGAAAGAGAGAAAGAAAGAAAGAAAGAAAGAAAAAGAATCTCAGACAAAACAAAGAAAAGATGGCCCACTCTGCTAAGTCCCCTGAGTTTCCCCCCCCTTTTTTCCTGCATAAGGTACATGCTTTTTAAACTGAAATAGAAGGTAAGAGCATATGGTTTTTCATGTTGCCGGAAGAAAATGGCTCCATTTCATTCCCCTAGAGTTCTTCATTTTGTGTGACTTTTCTAAAAGCCATACCTTACAGGTTCTGAATATATTTTCTGGAAATGATGCTAGACGTGTAATATACTCAAGGACATCTTGCTAAGGTCCTAACACAATAAGGTTCTGTTCTGGTTGCTACAGTCAGTCTGTCTACCCAAGGTCCAGATGACAAGGAAACTGAGTAAGTTCCCTGGTTTCAGACTGAGTCACTGGTGCCAGGCTGGGTCTTAGCTCCTCCTCCCCAGGACAGGAAATGCATAGGTTGTTTGTGGAGGTATTGGTGAGAAACAAACAGCTCTGCCCTCAGAGAAGCTGAACAGTGTGACTTCATACCTAAACCACATCTTAAGTTTCTTCAATTCACTACGAGCAATTCCACAGAACACCAACGTCAGGTAAAGCAACGGTAGATTATAATTCGGATACAGACAAAAAGGAAATCACAGACACAAAGAAATGATGGTAGAACCATCTTTGCACATAGCTGATGGAAGTGATGGCTGCATCTTAACCTCTACCAACCTCAGCTTTATACTTCCAGCCTGGTGTAGAATTTATTAAGATTTCATATCAGAGAATTAGGCCCATCCTCTTGGCTCCTGGACACTGTACAGGTAAAGCCAGCCTCCTTGAATCTTCCCTTAAACTCTTAAAAATGAGCCAGATCCCCCAAGTTTCCTGGAAACCACTCCTGCCCCCACAACCTTTGTTAGGAGTGTTTCCCTTCTTACAGAGAGCAACAAACCCAACTCACACAATTATAGGATGCTCCCAGTGGTCCTGGGTAAAGGTCTAGACAGTAATGAACAATCTTGGGGCACTGGAGAATCTAAAGGCCTATGACAACGGGAACACATTCACGAGTATGTAAACTGAACAGAAGTTTCATAAGGAGCCCCTATCAGCCTTTTGACTTGCGGAACAAA
>CABHPQ010000449.1:0-25487 GCA_902168405.1 Peromyscus aztecus
TTACAATACTGAACTGGGCATGCCCAAATGTGTTCATGCCCACCATCTTTCTCTTTTCAGTGTGCAATCTGTGACCTTAAACATCATGGCTCAGGAGTGAGCTGACCGCTGTGTGTGCTCTCCTGTGTGGATATGTGTAGGCTCCCTCACCATCCCAAATCCCCATGCTTTCTTCCCCCCAGGAAAAGCATATAACAAATAACCTCAGCGTTCCCCTTTTCTCCCTTCTGTCTCCTGGCTTTCCTTTTCGGCTTTGTACTCTGTTAGATGCTAACCCACTATGTTTGGTTACAGCTATACTCAGAGCTGTTGAAATAGTACAGTAGACATATAATTCTCCAGAATGAGAAGGAACTAGTCTACTTCATCTTCAAATGAACAAATGAACACTGAAGAAAGAATTCTAAACGAGCTTTCACTGGGAAGTTCCAGTGGGAAAAACATCTTCTCGTTCCCTGCAAATGTTGATATTGAGAGTCAACCTAATTCCATGTCTTCATGAAGTGATTCTTCCAGACAGAACCATGAAGAGTGTTAGTCTGGAATGCTATTTTGGTGCAAAGACCAGAAAAATAATGATCAGTAAAAGGTGGGTTCTGGGAGACTTCAGATTAGTGTTCCCACAAGGCGTTTCACCGAGGACCACCTCACATCTCAGAATGTTTGACTTTAATTACAAATATGGTAAAGATTACAGAAGTTGGTGATGGCTTTTGGAAGTATCACATTTTGGTCCTGATGTGGCATTTGAACAAATGGTTTATGTTCTTCTCAGAGGACGTCTGTTGTCCCACAGATGAGCTTAATCCCCACACCAAATTTGGAACAACAGGCTATTTCTCGTAGGTCTCTTGGGTTCTGTAAACAGCCTGGTGGAGACTTATCTATGAATTGCATTAGATGGTGAGCGGAAAAATAAAACTGTGTGGTATCACCCCCTATTTCTTCAGCGAATATAAACTTAACCCTAAGCAGGGGATCAGCAGCTGTGATAAAAACCCAGGGGAAACAGGAAGTCTTGAGGGGCTGGGAACCGATTAGCACTTATTTGTTCTGCAGGAATGTTTAGGGTAAGTGAAAAGACCTGGTCCCTTAGGGCTGCTGGAGGAGGTGAGAGACTGCAGAGTACTGATAGGATTTTTGTCTCTGTAGCTCAGTGCTTTGGGCTCAGGAAAGGCTAAAATTCAGGCCGGGTCTCAGGTCACTGAGGTTATCTCCTTTTCTGAGAACTTCGTGCTGGGCCTGAAACTCAGTTCATGGGACAATGGGCCAGAGAGCAACACTCTTCCATCATGGATTTATTTGCAGCCACAGGGTGCATCAGAGGGAGAAAGGAGAATGGAAATGATGGCCCGGGCTTGATGCATCCCTTTCTTGCTGTGAGAATGAGGCCAAGTGAGTTAACCTCATTTAGCATTAGCTTCCCTGGTGGCCATTGGGAAGAGTAAGGAACTTCAAGCATGTAAACTGTACAGTGCAGGCATCCTCATGTCCTTGGCTGCAGAGGGGCCAGACTAGCCACCCTCATCCAAGAGATGAGGGCTTCCACATATTCAGTCAGCACACTGTGGGGCAGATCTTCCCCCATTCAAAGCTCGCCACTAGTATATAAAATTTTTAATTTCTTAGGGGAAAAAATAAAAGCCAGCCTCTTGTGGATCTTGTTGGCAGAGTATCTTCCATTGAAAACTAAATGACCTTTTTTTCTCCTGACATTGATGACAAATGATTAGTTGGCTACAGTACAAATTTCACATTCATGGCAAGCTTATTATTTGAAAGATAATCTGCTCATAGTGATTTTGTAAATAATAATAATAGTAATAATAATAATAATGCAACAAACAAAACAACTAAAAACAACAAAGGCTTGATTGCTCTCTGTCTGCCAAGTCCTACAAGATCAATTATGTAAATCCATCTAGTTTTGGAAGTTAGGCAAAGCCATAGATGTGGAAATTCCAAAAAGCAGGTTTTAACTAAAGAACATTCTTTCTGAAAAAACATGTATGCAAGCTCTTCAGCAGGACTGCCTCTATCCCAGAGTAGTCCCAGAAGCCTGTGGAGTCAGAGAAATGACTTTACTATTGCTGTGGAAGGGGGGTCCTTATAGGCACGGATTCAGGTTGTCTTCTTACATATGAGGCTACCAGATCGTTAGAGCAGGGAAGAGGAGCATATTTGAGCCACCTTACAGTGCTCTTGCTTTTCCAGAGAAGGAAGTCACATACTTTGTGGAAAGTACATCCTTTCCACTTGGACCGACATGAGCACAAACCCTAGCGGTGGTAGCGGTGACGGTGCTATTGGCGCGTGCGTGCGTGCGTGCGTGCGTGCTGCTTGCGTGCGTGCGGACATGCATCTTCCTCAATTGCTCTCCATGTTACTTTTTGAGGCAGCGTCTGCCACCGAACCTGGAGCTCAGTGACTGAGATAGACTGGCTGGTCAGCAAGTTCTAGGAACTTCCTGTCTCCACCTTCGCAGTGCTGGGATTCAAAATGTACGCTGAGGGAAACAGTTTTTGCATGGATGCTAGAGGTCTAAACTCAGGTCTTGTTTGTATGGAAAGCATTGTACTGACTGCGCCCCATCTCCTTTACTGACTGAGCCCCATTTTCCCCACCCTCCATCCCCCTACCCCCTCTCATCCCCTGGGGCTGATGCTTTCTGAATCACCTGGGAAATTTTCACTAGTAAAGGATGGTGACATCTATCTTCTGAGATTTCTGTGAGGGTGAGACGGAACAATGTGTGCATAGTATTGTCCAGTTCATTTTTAAAAAATCAGTTGGAAAGCAGAGAAGCTCCTATACGACATGTGTAATGTAAGGGAAGCCATATAGTGTAGTACAGGCCACAAATAATTTGTTTTGGAGGGGCGCAGAGTGCTTAAGCATGATTCAACTAAGACTTCTTGGCTACATTTGGTCAGAATACACCTTTCTGGTTGAGCATAGACTTTGGACTATGTTTTTGGTATAGAAGTTCAGTTATGGGAATATAAAAAGTGAAGGGCAACCATGAGGACTCTTAAACAGTCCTGTGACCTTGGTCTTTGTCAGTATTCAAAGGTCTCAGATTAAGGCTTAATGCTCTTTTACTGCAAAGGAAAATATTATCAAAGGGTTCTAGAAGGTGCTTCAAGGGAGGCCAAAGAGTTAGTCAGCTAAAATCGATGTTGGCTTTTGGACTAAGGATCATCTCTTACTCCTGGTAAAGTGTCTGAAGAAATCTCTGGAGTTTGGAGATGGTTACAATTTGAATTATTTGGAAGATTTAGACTAAAGGAGCTCCCACTTAAAATTCCAACAAACTAACTCTGAGTTCTAGAACCTGAATTGAGAAGCCAGGTCTGGCTGGAGCAATGGAAAAGAATGCTAAGTAAGACCAGTTGTGTACTCAAAAAGATTCGATTCTCTATCTAACTCCAGATGGTACCACCCTAAAAACAGACAACTATGTCTTCTAATTCCAACCCTGGGTGAACCTCTTTGTGGTCTTTTTTTTTTCTTTCTAATTTCTTGAAAATATTTGATAATCACTTCCCCAGAGAAAAGACAATGGTCAGCATATTGAAAGTAGGAAGAGACCCCAAGCTTGTTTTGAGATCCCAAGCTTGTCTTTCCATACGTTTACATCTTCCTGAATGAGATTTCCTTCACTGGTAAATCCAGTGAATTTCCAGCATTCTCAATTCTTTGCTCACAAGTGTCTGGAGATGCTTTTGAACACCTAGGTTTACATTGCTGAGATCCATTCCAGCCATGTTTAATTTAACTCATGGGCTGGGGAGGGCTCACCTTCTCCAAGGAATGCTAATATACACTGCGGTAGAGAGCCACAGGGCGTGTATGTTTCAAGCCCAGCATCCTTTAGAGATCCCAACACTGGAACACAAGGAAGAAAGAAATCCATTATAGCACACAAAACAGCTTCATGTCAGTGTGCGTGGAGAGGCTTGGAGGACACATAAGTGTGTTCCTCTCTCAGAGCCCTCCCATAGCAGAGGAGAGAGTGTTGTCAGTGACCAAAGCAGTGTGAGTCAACACAAAACATGATCAGCGAGAACTTCCAAGAACTAGAGAGGACTGTTACTGAGTAGGCAAATTCCAGCTTCGTGTTTATTCCTCCTGTCTTTCCTTTTGTCTTCTACCCTTTCTGAAAAGGACAGGATGGATGCACGGTTAAGTGTGCACAGAACACCACTGTCACAAGAGAAGGGGATTCGATACACCAGTGGCCCCAAGCCAGCCGGCTTCTTCTGGACTACGGGAAGCAGGCATACCGTTTTATCTGCCAGAAGGTTTTTGCCTCTTCTGGGACCAGCAGGAAGGCAGCACTATCTTTATTGTTTCCCCACATCCAGCCCCAGGAAGTTTACAGAAGTTGGCTTTGGGTCCATAGTGGAAGTGGACAGGACAAGATTGTAGCTTCCCTCATTTTCCTGACACTTAGTAAATAAATGACTTTGCCATTGACAGATACCACTGTGAGACCCAGAGAGAGATACCTGATAAGGGCAGGTAACACAGCAATATGAAAAAGAGAGGAAGCAAATAAAAAGCTCCCTAGACTCAGTGTCTTAAAAATAGCAAATTATTTTAATACTAAATGGGCACTAAGAGGATCCGAATGGGTGCATAATTTATGTAAATCTATGTAAATTCAGGTACCAATTACACTGAGAAGGATTGGGTGGCATTCCTAAAGACCAGTCATGCTCTAAGAAGCTGTCACCTGCCAGCCTGCTTCTCCCTGGAGTTAGAGTCACACCAGATGGCAGGAATTAGAGACGAGTAACCGGCTTCCTTCAACCCTCACCTCCCTGTCTAGTTTCCACATCTGTGAGCTTTGAAGTGCTGAGTCCTACTCAAGGACTCACTTAGGGATTGCAACAGGACACTGGCTCCGGAGGGAATGACTCCTGACCATGCAGACTTTGCTAGGATCCTGCAAGGCATGCTAACGTACTGTATGCGAGATGTTTTGGCCTTACAATAAGACATGTTTTATTTATTACTGAGAAAACAGGAAAACCAGATGCCTTGCCAAATTAGGGATTCCATTTCTTCTAAAAGGACACTTGCAAACGTGCAGCTGAGCACATGGACACAGACACATGCACATCTTGTTTCCTCCAAAGGAGCTGGTACAACGTCTCCCATGAACTGCAGCTCTGCCCCATTTGGGTTGGGTCCTGATCGCGTACATGGTGTTCATCACAGCTCCTTTCTCCAGGAGCATGTTCCCTAGGTTACGGAGTCAGCATCATTATCCAAATAGACATCTGCTCTGCTTTCTTGTTCGTAATGATAATGACTAGCGGGGGTCACAAAGGATAGGCTTAACACACAGCATCCAAATGGGAAATTTGAGAGAAGTGGAAGGTTTAGAAAAAGTGCAACTGTGCTTCGCTATTCACTTAAAAACAAACAACAACAAAATTAACAAACAAGTCAATGGGGGGAAAAAGACTGCCTTACATTAGCCATTCCGTTTCATTAGAATGTTCAGGACTCCAGTTCTAGGATTTAGAGTTCACGTATTACAAAGCATTGCCGGATTAGAAGAGGAGTTAAATACCTGAACCATGGACTTCTGAGGGCTCTTCAAAGCTTGCATTGAGTCTGGGAGTTCAGTCTTAGCGGATAACCTCTGGGCAGATGTGGTCCACTCGTGGGCTGTTTCTTCTGCTGGAAGTCTGAGGAGCAGGGCTTCCTCGGCCAATGCTGGGTCTTCAGTTCTGCATACTGGAAGGGTGGGATACATGAATGGAGCCCAGAAGTTCTGGGCTGCAACTCACCATGGGTCTGGCACAAACCAAGAGCTGGCCTTTCCCAAGTCAGTATCGGGACTACCCAGCAGGAGAGACCTGTAATGTGAGGTCTTGAGTACACTCTGAGATGTCCATGGAGATCAAGAATTGAATCATCTGAGGGGAATGGAAGCGTCTCCAAGAACAGTCCCACATTTCCTGTTGTGCCCAGCAAGCTCCAAGCATTCCATACATTGGCGAGTATTGGAGCTGTATTAAACTCCAGGACAGCAACTGAGGCTCAGAGTCCACTCCTGGGTACTGACCCTGCACCCCTCTTCTCTGAGAGGTGAGATAATTTACTTTTGTGAACTTCATTTTCAGATAAAGGAAGTACATGTGAGAGCCTACGTGCTCTGTACAGGAGATAAACAAGCCCCACGGCAAACCCAGCTTGGTGAGTTCACACAGCAAAGCTGGGAGTGGGCTGGGGGGCTGCGGCTCTCTTCCTCAGCTCCCTCATTCCGATATAAAGCTGGATGGGTCCTTGCATCAGAGGAGATAGGAGTTCATTGGCTTTTCCTTCATGTTCCTTTTGGAGGAGCACTTGACTTGCCTTCATTTTTTTCTGAATCCCTGATGCCTCGTCTGGGCTTTGTTTTCTAAGGTTATAATTTCTTGGATGAGACAAACGTCTTCATTTTGTACATTGTGGTTGGTTGACACCGAATGGAAACGGGAGTGTAAATCACCTATTCCAATTATGGGGCCGAAGACCAGGAAGTGCTTTGTAGTCATTAAGTGCTCTACCAATTTTTAAGGATAATGCATTTTTCATGTCAGTTTTATACTCCGAATTTATGTCAGTTAGCTACAAATATGCTTCGCTTTGAAATTCTCTGAGGCTTTCCCAGACTTGATGAGAACTCAGAAACTGTAATGAAAGTCCAAAATGCCTTCTTCATACAGCTTCCTTAACTCTGTATTTCTGGCTTCCTCCGGATGCAGGTCTGTGGACGACATCTGTGTCCACCATGTCTACCAGCGGAGGTAGCACACTGGTTAGACACTATTTTGCTATAAGCAGTAAAAGAACCCGCGACTGTCTTAAATAAGTTAGAGTTGTTTTTTCTCGAATCGTCAGAAGTCTGGAAGTTTTAATAGTGTTCTGGTTGGTTCATCAGCTCAGTATTGCCGGGGCTGATGTCTCTATGATTCCCTTAGCTCCTCCCTCTTCGTTGCAAGATGGCCTCTGCAGCACACCGTGGACATCAGAACCGCTCTTTGAAAGGAGAAGGGAATAACGGTGGGTTTTTGCTTTTAATATTTATCTGCTCGTTCTATGTGTCTGTGTAGGCATGCATACGCCATGGTGAGCATGTGGAGGTCATGGGACAACTTCCCTGAGTTGATTCTCTCCTGCTGCTGCGTGAGTTCTAGAGAATAAACTCAGGTTGTCACACTTGATGGCAAGCACCCTCATCCGCTGAAGCATCTTGCTGGGCCAGGTGTGCTAGTTTTAAGAGAGAATCCTTGACTTCCTTCCGTTGAGAAGTGGGATCTAAATCCCTAACCCTTCAACTCTGAGTGGGTTTATATGACTGCTTCAACAGATAGAACGTGACAGAAGTAAACCCCATGTGACTCCCCAGGCTAGATGGTGAAATAACCAAGAATCTTCTGGAATGTTCTTAGGATGCACATACTATCTGGATGCTCCCACTGGAAGTCTTCTCTTGGGATTTTCCTTTCAAAGCCCACACCACCACCCACTAGAAGGATGGAGAGGCTTCTAAAAGAGTCTTTAAAAACGGGAGACATCTGCAGAGTTCAGGAACATGAGTCAGCACTGTGCATAATGGCTGTGTATTAAGAGCTCAGCAGAGCCCTGCTGACCACATGGTGCCCTGCAAGACGTTCTTAGCTTTGTGTTTACTCTCAGACTGTACATGTTGTTTCAATCAGTCAGAGAGGCTCAGCTCTGCTCCATGAGGCAGGATTCTGCTTTCCAGATGACAGCTGGCCCTTCTCAGAGAGCATACAGACAAGTCACACACTCTTTTCCTTTGCGCTTTGTGACAGAAGAATGGGTTGGCCGTCTCACGCTTCCTCACTGCTGAGAGTCCATTTTATAACTTCCAGTCATCTAGATGTCTAGAATGTCTTTCGTGTGTGTGTGTGTGTGTGTGTGTGTGTGTGTGTGTGGTATGTTGGCAATGCCCTTCTTTTTCTTCCCTTTTGAAAGATATTGTTCTCTTTCGAAAATATCATTAGCCCTCCTCCCGGCAGCTACTGGTCATTTAATTTCTCCCTTCATTTTGATTCCATTTTCTTTTTTCCCTGCTGTAAAAAGCACAGTAGAAAAAGCTCGCTGCTGCACCCACCGCATGCCATGTTTTAGCGTGCTCTTATTTCCTAGTGCCCAGAATGCCTTGAATATGAGAAGACGCAAATCTGCTCTGTGCGACTAGATGAACACCTGCCTATGGAAGATATGAGCCCCAATTAAAGCATGGTACTGCAATTAAATAAACAACCGCGCTTACCAGGTCACAAGTCTGAGTGTCAGTTTTCTACTTTTCTGTCACCGTCTTTTGTGACCTTGCCCACGGACTCACTGATTTCACATTATTTGCTGAGTGACTGCTTTGCTCCAGCTTCCGGGCATTTCTGGGGAGAAAGCCTTTATGATGCCATGGTGGAGGTGGTCAGGAAGGATGTGGGAGTGGAGAGAGGGACAGAGACTGTGGGAAAATGTGGCTTGGCTCACACTTTTCCTATCTCAGTTTAAGGCCAGGGAATCCCAGAGGGGCACTAGCTAATGGTTACTTTTAAAAAATGTATTTATTTTTGAGGTAATAGAATTACATCATTTTCTCCTTTCAAACTCTCCCATATAACCCTCCTTATTCTCTTTCAAGTTCATGGCCCCTTTTTTCATTCATTGCTGTTACACGTATATATGTATATGTATTCCTATACATAACCTGCTCAGTCTGTGTGTTCCTTGTATGTGTGTTTTCAGGGTTGACTGTTTGGTATTAGATAACCAGTTAGTGTGCTCTTCCCTGGAGAAGACGGTTTCTCCCACTCTTAGCATTTCTTAGTTGCCTGTATTTCTTTGTGTAAGGTGGTTACATTTTTCAACGATCAGTTTTCCTCACCTTCGCTTTAACACTTGTAACCTTGCTTTGGGAATGAAGGATCCTCTCTCTGCCTTCTTCCTGTGTCCTAAGTGGGAGTTGCCAGACAGGGTTGCCGGTGGTTTGACTCTAGGCTCCTGGGATCCTAAGCTACCTATGTTAGCATCCTGAGACGCTTTCAGGAGCATACAGGAAGAAGCCCTGGGGCCTGGCAGGAAAGGCAAGGTATCAAAGTTTGAAGCCTGATTCTAAAGAGTTGTTCAAAAGTGGCTGTGTTGACAGGTTGGGGCTGTGGTCCTTGGGGACAGCCTGCTATGGTGGTCACTGACTGAACAGCTTAGGCATATACTGGACTACAAAAACCCTCCCAAACAACATCGACATGCACGGGAGCTCTTTCGCGTTGCCAACTGGGTTAGTAGCTGAGTCTCAATGCTCGCCCTCCCTCAAGCTATGTCAAGGGCTCTCAAGATGCTTAGGACTCATAAATATAAAAAAGAATCTAGTTACTCTTGGTGGGGGTGTTCCATGTAGAGATCTGGGGGCCACACAGAACAATGCAAGAGTCTTGCCCTTGTCAGACAGCATGAAGGGATATTCCCATGTCAATGAAAGAATATTCTGAAAATATATTCAAAGCTTGTACTGGAATTTTCTTTCACCATGTCTTAGTAAAGTAACTTTAATCCCGAGCAAATCTCCAAACCCTGTGTATCTCATGTGAGAAGCAAGAACCTAGTATCTGTGACACTTAGTGGTTGGAAAGAGCCAGTGCTGGGTGTACAGTACAAGTTCAATATATTCGTTGTTATTTTAACTCATGGTTTTAATCAAGATAAATAAGAAGGACTCAAAGTATGTTTAGAGACTCTCTCGACTTCTGTGTCTGGAGACAATACCGATCTATAGCGACTGGCCCGTTCTCAACCTTTATTGGACCCTATATATATTCTTCACGGTGTCCCACTTTCGGGCTGGTTTGGATTTGCTGAATGCTGGGAACGAGAGATTTTCTCCTCTTTTCTCTAAGACCAAGATATTCCTATCCAATGAGATCATGACTTCTAGAATGTTTTAAATGGAAATAAAAGGTCTCTGTCTCCCCTACAATTTTTCATGCCCTACATTGTTCTAGTTTCTTACAATTAATTCCATCCCTTACTGACCATTCTGCCTCTCTGACTTGCGTCCAGCTCTCAGTGTGGCCAAACAAGATTATAGTGCGGTTTGCGGGGAAGGGCTTTAGGCAGCCTTGGCACAGGGCTAGGACTTTGCTTCTGGTTAAAGGCTTTAGAAGTCAACATAACAATGAGTTAGTTTTCTTTTGTGTTCAACTAGACTTTTTTAAAGTTTCAGTTCAACTTCTCACATTGTTGTTGTTGTTTTCTTCCAATCTTCTTTGTTGTCCTAGATTCAATAAACTGTCTTGAATCTTACTCTGGGCCAAATGCTATACTTCCATGTATGGTGACACCCTCCTTCTCCTAGTCCCCACCTCGCTTCTCTAGGCTTCATGTAGTTGTGATACTTTTATTTCTTGGGAGAAATGCCTTAGCTCTCTAGTTAATCAGTTCCCAAAGCCAATGATGAAAATGTAGTATAGAAGGTCACTGACAGGTTGAGAAGAAATCACTATGAATTTTGATTTTTACATTTTTATTTTTGCTCAAAATGGTTTTTTTTATTTAGATTCCAAAGCCACTTCTTGACCTAACACGATTCTAACAACTTCTTCTTCCCCCTGCCCCTGCTCCTCTCCACAGTCTTGCATCTTGCAATGTGGCCCCATCTGGTCTTCATCTCAGGATCTCCTTTTCTCAGCCTCCCAAGTACTGGAATTTCAGGCTCGTGTTAGGCTCATGCTTCAGGTTTTGAAGACAGTATATATTGCCCTTAAGTGATATGCAATGCCTGAAAAATCAAAAGGGTTTTCAGTATTACCAAATCAGTTGGCAATTGCATCTTCAATACAATGCAGCAGCTGTCCCCTACAACTGTGCTGATGTGGATCTTTGAGATGCTGGCACCTTCTACTTCATTTTCAGCCCTGGTTGATCAGGTACAAGGAACTGGATTCAGAAGAAACTGCCGTGACCTTAATTGAGTGGCTTACCCAGATGTATTGCTTTTCGGAAAATGGTTGGACTGTCGTGTTTCTGAGGGAATCATGAACCCAATGCCAGAAAAGCAAGACTTAACAGAAGCAAGCTTTCTACTGAGCACAAAGCCACTCTGAGAGCCACCAACTACTTCATTGGGATAAAATGCAAATATTAAAAGCAAAGACAGACAGAAACTAGGCGTGTTTGGATATCGTGAAGCTGGCTGGTTGGAAAATTGTGTTGATCTGTGGCTTAGAAACACTTTCAAGCTTGCTACAGTTCTAGTCTTGTAAGCAGGGAGGAAACAACAGCACTTTCTAATTGAAGATGAAAAGCAATTAAAAGTATATATATTTGTGAAGGTCTAGAAATGTGCTTGTGTATAAAGAAGACAATACTGTCACTAATAGTTAAAAAAAGAAAGAAAGAAATTCGGTGTTCCTGGAGATCCTGGGTTTGAATAAGATCTCAAGGTACTTCATACTACCATTTGATGCTTTCTGGGACCTTCTTTGACTTAATTACATTCAAATCATTGTCTAAGGACCTGTTTCTGGGAGAAAACTATCTTAGATACTGGGATCCTCTCCACACTATCTCTCTCCTACTGGTGGTGATTTGAAAGAAAATGGCCCCCAAAGGGAGTGGTACTATTAGGAGGTGTGGCGTTGCTGGAGGAAGTATGTCAGTGTGGGGGCGGGCTTTGAGGTCTCTTTTTCTCAAGCTTCCCTCAGTGTGACAGTCGACTTCCTGTTGCTTCTGAGTCGAGATGTAAGGACTGTCAGCTCCAGAACCATGTCTGCCTGCATGCCATCATCCTCCCTACCATGATGATAATGAACTGACCCTCGGAAGTTGTAAGCCAGCCACCCCAATTAAATGTTTCCTTTATAAGAGTGCCGTGGTCCTGGTGTCTCTTCACAGCAATGGGAACCCCTAGCTAAGACACTGCTCTTAATAAATGGAGAGATGGCACAGTGGGTATGGCACTTTCAGTACTAGTGTGAGTGCTGGCGATCAGATTCCCCAGTATCTGCATCCAAGGCCTGGCGGGTGCAGTGGCTTGCTTATAATTCCAACACTCAGATGGCAGGGAGAGAGGCGCAAGCTGACTATCTAGACATTGGAGTCAGGGAGTCCTGGGTTCAGTTGGGGGAACCTGCCACACACACACACACACACACACACATCCACATGTTTGCACACATACTTATACATTTTTTTTAAAGTAAATGTTAGCATCCAGCAGTAATGACTCAGTGCAGGCGATGAACTCCACTCAGACAGGTGGGGTTCATTCTCACCGGTTCAGAATCAGCCAGCTGTCTTTCATCTCCCCTCCCCCAACACACACACACATCCTCTGCCCCATCACTCCTATACTGACTGCAATTCCATTCTCATTTCCAGAGATAGAACAATGTGAAATGGAGCTGACAGTGGCCCAAGCTCTATCTGGTTTTCATTTGAGCAGACACCCAAAGGAATCTTGCTGGGCTCATGAGAGGAAAGGGGAATGATTATCCCAGCTCCATGTCCCAGCGATCCCCTTCCGTGTGTATTCCGTGGATCCCCAGCCAAGGTCTCTGCCCTCTTTGTAGTCATTTTATAGCTTTGTTGATCACAAGGGAAAAAAGTCTTTTGTTTGGGGAGTGTTTGAAGGCATACATTCATGAAGAGGTTTGAAAATGCTGGCAGGATTGTGGATGTTGAAATTAACTCCGCATTGAGACTCCCAAAGAGTTTTTGTGTAGCCAACCAAAATGAATGGTTTTTTGAGTTCTATAGAGAGAAAAGGGGTGAATGTGGTAACACACAGTGAGTTGACCAGTCTTCCAATGCTTGTTGACTACTTTAAGGGAAATGGATACCCACTGTGGTGCACTCCTTACACATTGGTGAACTGATTCCCATCAGTAAACACAAGGGATAGCACATAATCGAAATCCAGACACTTAACTGTTTGTGGAGTATCAGTTCACTCACAGATTTATGTGAAAGCTCAATGCTATGACTTCTCTGTAAAGTCTGGTTCATCTAGGAAACATTCCTATGACTACAGAAAGCTCCTTTTGTGTTAGGAGGAAAAGTCCAGGTTGGTCACAGCTTAATTGCCACCAGTCACTCTGTGTGGCCTGACTGTTGACCTGACTTAGAGGCCAGGAACTTGGAAAAAGATTGGATTTGAGCCTAAGGCCAATGAGAGTTTTCACACATGTATGTTTCTGTTCTGAAATGGGAGGTAAGACAAGCCAGAGAACAGATTAGTCCAAAGACATTCAACTCCAGCCAAAGACCTGTCATTGTGTGCTGATTATGTAAATTATAGAATTTACTGCCTCAGATGAACTTCTTAGGTCACTGTTTCCATTTTGAAGATGAGTGATTGGAGCTTAAGAAAGATGTTAGGGAATTTACTCCAAATTGTTCAGTTAGGACTGCAATCCTGGACACTCCTTAACTTCTCCACAGTGTTTCTCAACCTCACCTGAGATGATGGACCCCCTTCTCCAACAAAGAAGCACCACGCCACCGAAAGACTTCTCGTGGCTGTGGTTGAGGAAACACATACGTGCTCATGGGTA
Organism: Peromyscus aztecus; assembly: GCA_902168405.1. NCBI lineage: Eukaryota > Metazoa > Chordata > Mammalia > Rodentia > Cricetidae > Peromyscus > Peromyscus aztecus. Next base: position 13,587 of record CABHPQ010000449.1, read on the forward strand.
TGTGCATCCTTTGTGGTAACTGGCCCCTCATGCGTCAGCGGGCCCTGTCAGATGCAGGGAGCAGCTGCCTCTGTCCTGTTCATTTCAGAGGTTGTTTCAACAGCCCATTGGTCACATCATTCCAGGGTAAAGAGAGGCAAGAGAGGAGTGGAGGACCACTCAGGATTCTCCCTTCTCTTTAACATCTACCCATCTACCCTCAGCCAGTCGCCAAGGGCCTCTAATCCTGCCTTTGAACTGCTGGGCTCCAGGCTCACTCCAAGAGCTCCTCCTGCGTGGCACAGCTCTGTCGCTGAGTGTAGATGTAACTAACCGTCTTATTAAATAAGAAACACAGAGCCAAGGTAAAGATAAAAGCCCGAGAGGTCAGAGTTAGGAGCTTACCCGCGTGCTGCTGGCTAGCTTCTTCTGCCAAGAAACCTCTCCGAAAAAGGAGCTACTTCCTGTGCGTTTAATCTTATAAAGAGTTCTGGTTCTTCCTTCTCATTGGTTGTAAACCCAACTACGTGGCTGTCTCATCACGGCCTGTAACTACGTGACTGCCTCGTCGTCAGGGCCTGTCTGTGCAGACCTCCAAGTCTTCTATGGTGGGCATTGAGATCAAAGGGCGTGTGTCTCCAATGCTGACTGTATCCTTGAACACACAGAGATCTGCCTAGTTCTGCTTGCTGAGTACTGGGATTAAAGGCGTGCACCACCACGCCCGGCTCTCGCTATGGCTTGCTAACAACTCTGACCTCTGGGCGACTTTATTTATTAACATACAAATAAAATCACATTTCGGTACAAATAGAATGCCACTATAGCTGAGTACTTATTCTGCCTGTCACACCTCTGAGTTCAAGTGACCGAAGCACTCCCCAGATGACATCTCAGATTTATTTTCCTTCCTCCTGTAACCTATCATGAGCACCATGGTTGAACTTACCCTCCTACAACCCTGGTTTCGTATTGATCACTTCCTGGGGAAATCTCCTATACCACAAACCAATACTGTCTTGATAGGAAAAGAAAAGTTATAAATTCCCCCGAATTAGCTTGAGAGCTCCAATCAGTTGGTTTTCGTTCTGTCAGAAGCGTTATACCATGTCAGTCTAACTGTATTAATCTGCATTTGTAAATTTGATTTCACAACAGACCTCTTGGAATGAATGGAGCATGGGCTTTGTAATTAGACAAACTTGAGTGGGCATTTTGCTTTGGCTAATGACTGGTTCTAAGGCCTTAGGTAAATTCCCTAGTCTCTGCATGTCACAGCTTCCTTGTCTGTCAAATGATCACAGCCATGCCTGTCTTTCAGAGGCATTAGGAGGGTTAGAAAGATGTATTTAACACAGTATTCAGCCTTGCATATTTCAGGTGGCCTTTCTCCAGTGTGAGTCAATCCCCAAGTGAGATTGTTTCCTTTCCTGACTTGTAAACGCAACGTGTTCACTTCTGACTCTAAATCTTGGTGCATTCACGTTGTATTTCCTAAGAAATCCCTCTCACCCATTGGCCCTATGCAAATTCTATTCTTATTAGAGTATACAGTCTTATATTTCTGTTCTGCCTGAAATTATTTAGTTTGCTTATTTATATATCTATGGATTCTGCTTAAATTTAATCTCTGGAAATCTTTCCCCAATGTTCTGGTCTGTGCTCTAGACTTCCTGAGTGAGTAGAATAGACAACAAGCCATTCATTACCCACTTAACCTAATGTTTCTGCCTTTGCGGTTGGTAGAAAATGGAGCACACGAGGAGGAGGTACAGAAGAACTGTGTCCTGTATTTCCATGCAGACTCACAGTTTGTATCAGCTAATCAAAGTCTCGGGAAAACCAAAAAACCAGAAAGCATTTACTGCCCCACCCCGCCCCGCCCCGCCTCGTTCAACCTTGAAGTTTTTTAATCCACATTGGTGAGGGAGTATTTTCTTCATATAAAAGCTATTAAATCAAAAGGTGTGTGTTCCCTTGTAGGAAGCTGACAGGGCTTTGTGTCTCTTCTCCTGCCCCTCCCCCATGGGAGGATGAAGGTGCTTACAGTTTTATGTTTTTCCACCAGAATTTAGTTAGCCTCTTGCTGTGTGTCTTCTAGGTGCTCAATGAAAATTTGGTAAGTATTGGTAATATTTGGTAACGAAACTTAGATCATGGAGAGGAAGACGTTTCTTAAGGTCCCTGGCCAAAGACAAGTGAAAATAAGTATTTCAATGGAGATTTGGGATCCCATTCGGTTATGCCTGACATCCATGTGCTGTGCTTCTTTAGAGGCAAGAGATTCTGTTGTCATCCTTGTATATTCCCAATTTTTCTTTTTAAATGGGCTTGGAGTAAGTTTTAAAAATAGTTTTAAGGGACCAGAGAGATGGCTTAGCAGTTAAGAGCACTGGCTGCTCTTACAGAAGACCTGGGTTCAATTCCCAACACCTACTTGGTGACTCATAACCTATCTGTAGCTCTCACTCCATCAGATCTCATGTCCTCTCTGACCTCTGTGGGTACCAGGCATGGCACATGGTACACAGACATGCATGTAGGCAAACACCCGTACACAGAAAATACATTTAAAACAATGTCAAAAGCTTGTGGGGGTAGAAGTCCAGGCATGGGAGCAAGCTTATGTATACACTTTGCAAAAGTGTGCATACGGTATCTATTTTAGAGGCTCACATAAAATTTTAAAATTGGATTTCTTTACATTTTTTTCTTACATTTATTGGTGTATTTACTCTGGATGTGTATGCACAAAGGTTAAAGGTCAACTTATGAGAGTCAAATATTTTCTTTTTACCTTTATGTGGGTTCCCGGGACTGAACTCAGGTTGTCAGACCTGACAGCAAGCTCATTCACCTGGTGAGCCGTCTCCCTAGCCCACTGAATATTACTTTGATTTTTAAAAAATAAAGCCATATTTTGGGGAGGAGAATCTAGAAATAATTGGGCTAAAATTGATCTAATATTGTCAAATTACCTTCTTATAGAGGTGTTTTCTCTACATAAGCTAGATCAAGCTCAATTTATTGAAATGACTTAAAAATCAGACTCTGAATTCACAGCAGACATTTGAATAATCAGTTTATGCTTGGTTCACATAGTTGGGATGCAGCTTAAATGCTGTGTTTATACGCTTGGATGTGTATGGGGTCTTAAAGGCAGGATCTTAGTTTCAAACTCAGAAAGCAAAAGAAAGAAGCGTCTGAAAGACACAGAGGAAGAGGGGAAAGGGGAGAGAGTTGGGGAGTGAGGGATGGAGGGAGGGAAGATGGGAGAGAGGGGAAAACAATCCTCAGTATATGCAGAACTTTCAAAGGAAAGAGTACAATCGGGTCTGTTCAAAGGAGTGTCTGTGTCGTCTGGGACCCAGGACAAGGGAGATCTGTAGTTTTGTGTCCACAATCTTGCCTTGTTTAAAGAGGAAATACAGCTCCTGGTGAAGCTAAGACCAGATGGTAGAGTTGAGGTTCGCCCCTCGTTCAGTCGGTAGACCTTGGGATGACCTTGTATTAGTCATGCTTCTCTGGGCCAGTACCTCATCTTCTACCCATGGGAGGGTGGTGCCCTCTCTGAGGTTCAGGCTTGGATGAATTACCGACCGCAATGAAGCAGTCCCTTGAATCAGCCCTCTGGCTTGTGGATCCAAACAAGAAAAGCATCCTTCACTCACATGTTTCCCCATCAGTCTTGCTTGCCTGGGTGTGGTGCTTTCATTTCCTCAGATGAGGAGCAGGGGCTCAATCACTCTTGCTCAATATTTTCAAATAGGACCTATCAAGAGGGTCAGCTGTAGCTAGAGTTTTCCTGCCTGGCCCACGGTCAGGATAAATCTCTTTCACCTGCCAGTCCCACAGCCACTCAGACCCAACCAAGTAAACACAGAGACTTATACTGCTTACAAACTGTATGGCCGTGGCAGGCTTCTTGCTAACTGTTCTTATATCTTAAATTAATCCATTTCTATAAATCTATACCTTGCCACATGGCTCGTGACTTACCGGCATCTTTACATGCTGCTTGTCCTGGTGGTGGCTGGCAGAGACTCCCTCTACCTTCCTGTTCTTTTTATTCTCTCTGTTAGTCCCGCCTATACTTCCTGCCTAGCCACAGGCCAATCAGTGTTTTATTAGCAACACATTTGCCATACAGAACATCCCACAGCAGTCAGCCTTGTGGGATATACGCCCTTAAGGAGTGTTTCTCTTCGTGTGTTTGATATACAATTGGCAGTGAACTGATCTTTCAAGATGTCCTTTACTTTCAGAATTGTGCATGATGACATCTGTAACTTTGTTGGACTGTGAATACATTGCTTTCTGTAATGATGGCTGATGTTTGGCCACTTTGGACTTACAAAGACAATAATTGTGTAAGGTTCAATCTGGCTTCAGTGGAGGAGAAAACCTGCCCCTCCTCTTCTGCTAGTTCACCCCTATTATCCTGCTGGTACAGATGGCCTGGCTCTCCAGCTGTAAATCAAGAGGGAGGAGAGTGTCCTAGGGAGCCATTGACTGGGTCATCACAGCTGGCTTGAGCTCTGGAGTGAGGATGGTCAGCGTTGGACACAGTTAAATCATCCATAGACGGAGAAGGCATGGGGCAAAATATCTCAGGGAAGTGATGGGTTTAGATGGTGTCAGGGACATCTAAACCATTAAGCAATTGCTTCTGCATCAATTGTGACTTTTGGCACTGAGGGTAGGCTTACAGCCCCAGAGTCAGTTCCAGGTCAGGATCTGACACTGTGTTACAACATTCTGACTTGTGGCTCATGCTTTTTGATGAGATCAGCTGCGTTTGGCACACTAAACATCAGGCGATTGAAAATATAAGAGACAAACAGGTCCTGATGGACAAAGACTCGAGTAGAATTATTTTTATTTTTAAAGATTTATTTATTTATTATGTATACAACGTCTGCCTGCATGTGTGCCTGCAGTCCAGAAGAGGGCACCAGATCTCATTATAGGTGGTTGTAAGTCACCCTGTGGTTGCTGGGAATTGAACTCAGGACCTCTGGTTAGCCAGTGCTCCTAACCTCTGAGCCATATCTCCAGCCCAGAATTAGTTTTATTAGTAGGAATATTGAGATGGAGGTTGGGGTGTGAAGACAGGAAAGAAAGCAAAAATGATTAAAGTGAGGGGAGGGTGAGGATACTTGCTGAGGAGTTAAGTCCCATAAAAGGTCATTGTGTTCTTGGACAATGCCGGTGGCTACGGCAGGACTTAGGGGTGACTGGGGAGCTCAGATCTTTCCTTTGGACAATGCCAGTGGCTACGGCAGGACTTAGAGATGACTGGGGAGCTCAGATCTTTTCTATGGCTCTTCTCTGAGTTCAGTGTAGAAATCTCACCCAGCACTTAGCATGCTAAAAGTAAGAACTTAGGTGACAATGGGTAGAAAAACGTTATGAGCTTATGACAAATACCCCCACCACTAAGTCTAATTCAAAGCAGATATACATTCTAGTATAGAACTCAGAGTAATGAACCATCTGTCTCTACATGGTGACACCCCCTCTTGTTAGGCCTTAGTCTTTTTGATATCCAATTGGATTTTAATATTAACTGTAGCAGGACATTTTATTAAATGACCGAAATAGGTTCTTATAAAAAAAAAAAAGTGGATACAGCCTTTTGGTGGTCTGCCCTTTCCTATACTTAATAATATTTTTAAAGCTAATATTATTTGTTTGCATGTTCAACTTCTGCAAAACATTGTTTAGGAAAGAACATTGTAACTAGAAGAAACTAAAACAGACTGGTTGTGGAATGAGTTGTGGGATGATCAAAGACTACTGTAGACAATAAACTTAAGGTTAAATGTTCACTCTGTAAAATTCTAGATATGATATGCTTAGTAAGATTGTGATGAAGCTCTGGATGCTTGCAGGGTCATTGTGAGGGGGACTTTCACTGGCCTCTGCCTCCCATGCAAGGGAGAGTAGCACCAAACCCCATCTTCCTGTCCTCCCCTGCCATCCTTACGTTGTCGTGAGCCTTTGTTTCCTGTCCGGGTCTCTGAGAACTGCAGAGCTGACTTTTCTTAGGACACAGCTTCCAAAGTCTTAGTTCTTCTCTTTGGCTGACCATCCAACCTTCCTGATCCTGATACCCAAGCTTGGGTAGACAACTCTTTATAGTAGTGTATCCAAGGCTGATGCCAGTGTCCTGGCTTTTTAAAACACATCTCCTAAACACTGGAAGGACTAAGATCAAACAGAAAACTAAAGGCTAGGGATAGAGCTCAATGCTAGAAGCCTGCTTAGCATGTTCAAGGGCCTGGGTTTGACCCGCACACTATAAGTAAAGAGAAGATATGCAACCTCATTAGCATGCAACGGACTTGAGCTCATGTCTGTCCAGCTCCCCCCTTTCCTTGTACTCCTGCTATACAAGCTTATTTCCAGTTTTGCTTAGAGCTCTAGAATAATGTTGCAGTGTCCAGTGTGGACAACACATCAACATGTCAAAGGACACCGGTGATGTGGCTGAGAGTGTCGCCCACTTCAGTGCTCCCATTGCTCCTGCGTGGCTGGATCAAGAATCTCCAATAGAGTGACTCTAAGAATCTTCTAGGATTTAATGTAGATGATCAGAAATAAGGCAAAAGTCTAGAGTGATAGGACTGCCTTGCTTTGCCCGAGCTGAACTGGGGCTTGTCTTGATACCCTAAATGTTTTGGACATATGCGAACATTTGTGAAGGCCACCTTTTTTAGAGTGATACGTGACTAGGAAGAGTCAATAACATGATCAGGCCATGTTATCTCTGGAGGGACATCACATGTGTTCATCTGCTGGAGAAAGGGCTTTTGAAGCTGGGTAAGCCTATGGTGCTAGTACCTTGGTGGCTCGGCAGGAGGATGGTGAGTTCAAGGCCAGTGTATGTGACATGACACAGTAGGACCTTGTCTCAAAAAAGCTGAGAGGGGTGGAGGGGAGGGAAGAAGAAAAAGAAGAAGAAGAAGAAGAAGAAGAAGAAGAAGAAGAAGAAGAAGAAGGAGAAGAAGAAGAAGGAGGAGGAGGAGGAGGAGAAGAAGAAGAAGAAAGGAAGGAGGGAATGAGGGATGAAGGGAAGGAAGGAAGGGCTGGGAGCTGTAATTTTCCACTCAAACCCTTCCTCCGGCTAATGGCTTATTTTTTAACAGATTCATTTTTTTTCTCTTTCCAAAAACTCACCATGGATTTGCAGAGAGAACTTAGGTAAACCAGCTGACTATCTACAGAAGGCAGCTGGTGGTAAACGTCAGTGCAAAGGGCCCAGAGCTTCATGCTCTGGAATGTTAGCTCCATGTTGAAATGGCCAAGTTTTTCTGACAAGAAACTTCTATGGAAAGAGACTTGGCCTTCTCTTCATGAGGAACAGACCTATGTGGTTGGGAGGACACACATGAAAGTAAGGGATCTTCCTATGCAGCGAGGGATCTCTTGTTTCCAGAAGAAATTGAACAACTAGAAGTCAGGAGATCTTGAAATAGCCAAGTTGTTGCAGAATATTAGTTAAAGATGTGTTACATTTGTTTATGCTGTGGAACATTTATTTAATGATGCAAAGATGTGTTGCATTCTTTTATGCTGCATTTGTTTTAACTCTGTGAATCTGTGTTACTTTGCCTGTCTAAAACACCTGATTGGTCTAATAAAGAGCTGTATGGCCAATAGCAAGGCAGGAAAAAGGATAGGTGGGGCTGGCAGGCAGAAAGAATATATATAGAGAGAAATCTAAGAGGAAAAGATCAAGGAGCAAGAAAAGGAGAAGGAGAGGTGGACATCAGGAGTCAGCCACCCAGCTACACAGCAAGCCACAGAGTAAGAAATAAAGAAAGGTACACAGAAACAGGAAAAGATAAAAGCCCAGAGGCAAAAAGGTCAATGGGATATGCTGTGGGATGTTCTGTATGGCAAATGTGTTGCTAATAAAACACTGATTGGCCAGTGGCTAGGCAGGAAGTATAGGCAGGACTAACAGAGAGGAGAAAAGAGCAGGAAGGTGGAAGGAGACACTGCCAGCCACTGCCAGGACAAGCAGCATGTAAAGATGCCGGTAAGCCACGAGCCACGTGGCAAGGTATAGATTTATAGAAATGGATTAATTTAAGATATAAGGACAGTTAGCAAGAAGCCTGCCACGGCCATACAGTTTGTAAGCAATATAAGTCTCTGTGTTTACTTGGTTGGGTCTGAGCGGCTGTGGGACTGGCAGGTGAGAGAGATTTATCCTGACTGTGGGCCAGGCAGGAAAACTTAAGCAACAGGGATAATTTAAGAAAAGCTGGCAAGAAACAAGCCAAGCTTAGGCCAGGCATTCATAAGAAAGAATAAACCTCTGTATGGTTGTTTGGGAGCTGGATGGTGGGCCTCCCAAAGAGCAAAGAGTAACGAGTGAAAATCAACAACACTGAGTCTTATGGTACTTGAGAAACTCCAAGGCTGTCTACCCTGTGCTCTGCTAACTGCCATAGTTTGTGAATATGCATCAGCCAATTGACCAATCTCAGGATTTCTCTGAGGTACGAAATGTGTTTATGCATGGTTCACATTCAGAGGCTACTCATCCATTGAAAAACTGACTGGTTTTTGTGAGGCGTTCATCCTGATAGTCAGTAGTGCTCCACTGGGTAGATTCAGAGAGCAGACATGGAGACATCTGTGTCAGCGACTCTTAAGGTTACCTCACCCTTCAGGGAACAAATTGAGGTCGTGGTGCTGCTGGCTCTTGTGAAAGCAATGTGAAAAGTTGTCAATAGGAAGATGGAGTTGCTTGTGTCAACCCCAGCAAAACAAACCGAAAGCCAGGAAATTATGAAGGAAAAGGTCTTACACATCCCTAAGACTGCCTGAGTCACAAGTTCAGTGGCCACTAAAGCCTTATTTTAAAAAGTGCTTCCATGGGAGTACTTGCCCAGCAACTGCCTTTTCAACCCCGGGCTGATGTCAGTCTCGATATTACTCACTGTGGCCAGAGACTACCATTTTGAAATAGCTGATGTGCGCCCGTGAGATGGCTCAGTGGGTGGAGGACTTGTCTTCAAATTCCAGAGTTCTATTTCTGGGACCCACATGGTGGGAGGGAAGAATCAGAATATCATCTTTGATTCCCTCAATTTTTTTGTCTTTAAAAACTTTCCTTTGCTTCAGTTTCCTAAGCGTTCCCAAGATTTGGTGAAGCATATTCCCACCGAAATGCTCTGCTAATCCTAAGGAATATCAGCATTCTTTGGAGAACATTTCATACTTTTTTTTTTTTTTAGTTTAGTTTGATGTGAGCTTTGTTGTATTTTAAACATCCACCTTATTCACATTTGCAGATGAGTTTTCTTTTGGGTACCTCCATGACCACTTTTCTCTTTGCAGTGTTCTAAGTAAACCCCCTTTCTACTCTGACCTCCAGGTTCAGGTGTTACACCAACTTGCCAAACCCTTACCACACTAAGACATGGTGTTGCTGGAAAAACAACAGGGCCTGTTAGGCTAAAAAAAATTAGAAAGGAATGCTGGGGGGGGGGGAGGAGAGAAACATTTCACGTGCTCCATATCTGTGTGTGGTAGTGCAGACTTGCAATCCTGGCGCTGGCGAGGTGGAGACGGGCAGCTACCTGGTGTGATGGCTAATTTGGTTGTCCACTTGACTACATCTGGAATTAACTAAACCCCCAAAATGGCGGGGCGCACCTATGAGGTGTGGTGATATGTTGTGTACCCTAATAAAATTTGCCTGAAGATCAGAGAGACAAAGGAACAAGCCATTGTTACTTCTCACCTTGCCAACTCCACGAGTCCTCTGACTGAAGGCCCCTGAGTCCTCAGCTGAAAGGCTCTCAACCAAAAGGCACTCTTCAGCTGAAAAGGACTTTTTTCCCCCCCAATTATTAATTGATCGATCAATCGATTGCCAATCATGATGTCACCCACACACGGGAACCGAACTCACCACCTCGGACACCGCAGCCTGGATGCCTCACCTCTGAGCCACCTTTCCGGCTCGCTTGAAAGGGACTTCTAAGTTCCTGTCTCCTCATGCCTATATACCTTTCTCCGCCCAGGTATATTACTTCCTTCCTAGTGCTGGGATTAAAGGCCTGTGTGCTTCCCAAATACTGGTAGCAGAGGCATGAGATCTCAAGTGCTGGGATTAAAGGTGTGTGCCACCACTGCCTGGCTCTGTTTCTCTCCTAGACTGAATCAATCTCATATAATCCTGGGTGGCTTTGAACTCACAGAGATCCATATGGATATCTTCAGACAGATTTTCTTAGGACACAACAAAGTATCACCACAATGAGGGATTTTTTTTTCTTAATTAAATCATTTGAAGTGGGAGGATCCATTTTTAATCTGGATCCTTGAGGTAGGAAGACACACCTTTAATCCAGATCTTTTGAGGTGGAAAGATCCACCTTTAATGTGGGCCACACCCTCTACCGGAAGCCTATATGAGGACATGAAAGAAGGAAGCCTTTCTCTTAGCCTGCTCTCTCTCTCCAGCAAGTCCATTCCTTCATTAGAGTCTGCTTCTTCGGGATTCCAGTGTATACTGAGGACCAGCTGAGACATCCAGCTTTGTGCACTGATCAGCTACTGAATTCTTGAACCTTCTGTTCACAGGCAGCCATCGTGGATCAGCTGGACCTCAGCCTGTAAGTCATTCTAATAAACCCCCTTTCTATACATATAGAGAGATTCATTCTGTAAGTTCTGTTAGTCTAGAGAACCCTGATTGATACACCCAGTGCTGCTGGCTGTCCTGGCAGCCTAATCTACTTGGCAGGTTTCAGAACTGTGAGACTGCCCCAACAAAAAGGAAAAAGAGAGCAGTGCCTCTTCTTCCAGAGGACCCGGGTTCAGTTCCCAGCACCCAATATGGTGGTTCACAACCATCTGTAACTCCAGTTCCAAGGATCCACTGCCCTCTTCTGGCCTCTGCAGGCACCAGACATACTGCTGGTGCACAGACATTGATGCAGGCAAAACACCCATGTGCATATAATAAAAAATTAAAAAGGAAGGTGGACAGTGCCTGAGGAATGACACCTGAAGCTCTCCTCTGGTTTCTGCATACCCCTGCACACATATGAACACTCCCCAACACACACACACATAAACAAGATTGGGCCTGTTGCTATTCTGTCACGAGGCTTGTGGCACATAAATCCCCAAGGATTTATAGGCAGCTCATGGTTGCCAAGAGTGGGAGAGACATTTCCTTCGTGGTGTAGCCACCGGCAAGTTGCTCCCACTAATAATCTCCCACCCACGTCCCTGTAAGCCACACTCATCAAACTCATCGAAGAAAGGGAAAGGCACGAAAGTGGAAGAAGGGACTAGATGGGACGAGGAAAGGAGTTGTCAGGATGGGGAGGGGGGCAACAGGGGGTACATATGATCAAAAAACATTGTACACACACATGAAAACAGCACAGTGAAAAAAACGTTTTTCTGTATAAATAATGGTAATAAAAGATCTTCAAGGAGAAAAGAATTCCAGCAGCCTCCCTTTGTTTTATCTTGCCCCAATCCCCCCCCCACACCCCCACCAGTTCACACTAGCAGTTCTGCCAGGGTAACTGGTTACATTCCTACCTAGATTAACTGCCTCACCAAATGATAGCCAGCCACTTGCTGAATGTTCTTTTTCAGGGCTTCTGTTCTCTCTCTCTCTCTCTCTCTCTCTCTCTCTCTCTCTCTCTCTCTCTCTCGCAATATAGACAAGCCAAGAATTTTCGAAGTTTTGAAGCCTTCCTTTTTGATTGAAGCACTCCCACATTCTTTGGCACCGTTGTAACAGTACTCTACTTCTCGGTAACAAGATTTGTGCTTCTCTGAGTTCTCCAGAACTCTCAGGGCAGTCTTGTGGGGTGTGTATGTAAGAGATAGGGGGTGGGAGGGAGGGAGGGAGGGAGGGAGAGAGAGAGAGAGAGA
>CABHPQ010000449.1:36916-48233 GCA_902168405.1 Peromyscus aztecus
ATGTTTTCTTTTTTCTTTTTTTTTTCTTTCTTTCTTTTTTTTTTTTTCTGAGACAGGGTTTCTCTGTGTAGCTTTGTGCAGCTTTGCGCCTTTTCCTGGAACTCACTTGGTAGCCCAGGCTGGCCTCAAACTCACAGATATCTGCCTGGCTCTGCCTTCCGAGTGCTGGGATTAAAGGTGTGTGCCACCACTGCCCGGCGAGAATAGTGTCTCTTACTGGAGCTGTGTGGAGCAGGTGGCCCAAGTAGGTTCTGTAAGGATGAGGAAGGGCACTGGCAATCACTGGAGGTTTGATAGTGACTGTAGTGGCTTCTTCCTTGTGGTCCTCCTCTTTTTCCTCCTCCTCTTCCTCTTCTTCCTCCTCTTCTTTTGTAGTTTCTTTTGTTCATTGGTCTTCTTGTGACTGGTAGGCTGGGATATTTGTTTTATAATCATTAAATTATTTCATTACAAACATGTTTTCTTATATGCATTGTAAGATCCACACCTAGACTCATAAATAATTTTGCTTCTCACTAACATTGTGGGGTTTTTTTTTTTTTTGTCTATATTAGTGCTTAGGTTTACCAATTTTCTTTCCATGAGAAAGAGAGTTCATTTAAAAATATAATAAGCACAAACCTGGTTTATGAATACACAGAGCAGAGCTACTATAGTTCTTTCTTTCACCCTTTAGTATCTTCTGAGAGCCTCTCATAGATTTGACAAGGCCACTCTTGACACTAGGAAAAAATGATGGAATCTAAAAGCTCAGGAGGTGGTCTGGAGATGCAAAAACTCAGGAGACACAGTCAGCTGACCCACCCCACGCTGCCAAGAGCAGACTCACTTTCTCCAGCCCTTTTTTTCTGGGCTCATCTGAGTAGGTTCTCTGGGGATCTCTTATGTGATTACATTGCTAAGAAGAGGAAGGATTTTTTTGGCTTAGAGAGCACATGGATGGGCCAACTCACTGCCTGAAAGGTAGTGTTCATCTTACAAAACTCTAAAATGCTCCTTTCGCCTAGATCAGCTGGACTAAGTAATTTCAGATGGAACTGAGCATGACCATCAGAGTTAGAGTCAAGCTGAAGAATGGAAACAAATCACTTATCAGAATATCATTCCTAGGAGGGACCAGACAGTAACCAGCAGCTTATGATTCTACTTTGTACCCTATGGGTTTGTTGTCTCAGCTAACTTCTTCATGAGGAACGGTGGTTTCTCAGTATAGACTTGGCATTTTTATTTGTAGGAAAAACATGTAGCTAATTCAGATGATTGTAGTTGGTGTTGGTAATACTGTTTGTCATCTATTTCTCTTGCTTCTCATTCCAAAAAGTATTGCAATATATGCTTCTCAAAAGAAGCTGAGCAAATCACAAATAATTATGTGTGGAAAGTATTTCAGCACTAACACGCGCGCACACACACACACACACACACACACACACACACACACACACATACACACATACACACACACAAAGAAAAAAACTTAATTCTTTGGTTAAGTACAAAGTATCTTCCATCATCAAGGATTCGTTGGTTCCTTGCTCTTTTGATTGGCAAAGGAAGCCCTGTTTGTGTGGCCCAACAGAGGTCAGCATCTTGAGCAGAACACAAGATGGAGAATGGCAGTGAATGGGCCTAGCAAGGCAGCAGTAGATGCCTGACTTGCAGATGGAAGTCCTTCCGTGTTGAAATTTTTGTTTCATGAAGTTCAATGTCCATAAATGTGACTGAGAGTCTTATTGACATTCAGGTTATGTTTCAGGAGGACAGGAATGAGACCCCAGATGCTGAATTACTGTCAGGCTCGAGGCGATGCTGGTGGAGGGAGGCCATTTGGAATAGCAAGGCTAAGTTTCCCTTTCTTTGGTCTCAAGGCTTGTCAGTGGGGAAAGCCTGAGTTGTGCTGTGGAAGGAAGCATCTCTTGCACACCGAAGGGAGGGGCGCCTTCCTCTCTGCCTTTCTTCTCCAACCAAGAACAGAATGGAAAGAGCAGCATTTGCCAGAAGTGGGTCAGCAGTATTCTAAAGGAGTAAAATGGCAACTGGCAGTTGGCCGAAGTGGCCTGTGGACAGAGTAGAGATTGATGGCCTAAACCTGAGGAAGCAGAGATCAACTGACTCAGGAAAAGTACATAAAACACCACCACCTTGGAGGATTCCCAGGGAAGGAGGCTGGGACCCAGCTTGCTTGATAAATGGAGTCTTGAGTTGCCATAAATAATAGGAAAAATGACCGTTCTTATTTATGTTTATGGGCTGGGGAAACCTGGACTTATGGGGAATGAGTCAGGTTTGAGAGTTCGGGCTCAGTATTACTGCAGAACACCTTTGTGTCTGGCTTTGTATGTGAGTGTTGGGAGTCGTTGTGTTCACTGGCCTTTGCAATTAGCTGGTCATTATTGAGGCCAGACCATCCTGAATGGGATGGGACCTCTCCAGTAGTAGCGACCAGTGGTCCTATGAATCAACAAAGAACAAAAATGTTGTGACTGCACGTTGGCTGCTGTCTCCTATCTTGCTTCGTGGCATTCCTGGAAATGGCCTTAAAGCAGACAAATGTTAAGGAATGAATCATTTTCTTGTCTCCTGCCAAAGGATAGCCAACATTTACCTTCCCTTTCTACCCGATTGTGTTCCTGAATCTACAAGGCAGAAGGTTGACAAGTTGACTTGAAGACCAATGAATCAGCAGGGAGATTACTGAATGACTGAATCTATAAAGTGAAAAGTGAAGTAGAGGGTGTTGGCAGCACGATCCAAGCAGCAGATGGATGGGATTCAAAGGGACGGCGTTGAGGCCTGACTGCACATTTTTCTTTTCTGAGTATTAATAATTGAGAGTTGCTTAATCTGCAAGTTCCCCCTCCAAAAATCATCAGAGGAAGAAATTCTTTAGCTGATGCAATGGCTTTGCAGGTAAAGTACTTGATTTGCAGAGGACCTGTGTTCAAACCCTGGAGAACCCATGTAGACAAAACTGAGTGTGACGGTAGGGTGTGTGATTCCAGTGTTGGGGAGGCAGAGACAGGTAGATCCTGGGGCTTTACTGGCCAGTCCAGTCAGCTTAACCCATTTGGTGAATTTTGGTCAAGTCTTTGTCTCCAAACAAACAAACAACCACCCCCTCCCTTAAGGTAAATAATGCCCGAGGAATAACAGCTAAGATGCACTGTACACTCAGGAACACGGCATGCACATTAAAAAGAGAAGAGACTCCTTGATCCTAGCTCAGTAGGGAAAAGTATCTGGAATAGATTGCTGTAGGTGCTAAGCCTCTGGAGAGGGTGGAGAACCCAGGGGAGAGAAGGCAGCAGTTGACCGGAGCATGGACAAGAGATTCTCTATTAAAGACAAGTGCATATGGGAATGTTGCCCCCATAGCAGGTTTGCTGGGTGCCCGCTACTGCTCTATGGGCCTTGAGCGAGGAATCCTGTGTCAAGACAGACCCTCCCCGGAGTGTTGGAGGTCCAAGGTATAGTAGCTTAGTAGCTTGGTCCTCACTCTTCCCTCGGCATAAAACTTCATTTAGGCAGGGTGGGGTAGGGGAGGGGGAAATGGTGGAGTGGAAGGATGGGGGGATGGGGGATGGAAAGGTGGGCCGCTAATTATTTTTACTTTCTTGTATCTTCTGGTAACTCACAACTTTATCAAGTATAGATACTGATTGCTAGATGGATGAATGAATGAATTTAGAGATGGGTCTTGCTGTATTGCCCAAGTAGACCTTGGGTTTCTGGGCTCCAATGTCTCTCTAGCCTCAGCCTCCAGAGTGGCTGGGACTGCAGGCATGTACCACTGCATCTAGCTCATATTAAATAAAAAAAAAAAAGAGTTTATGAAATCTATACCAAGTAAAGGTGTAGCTTAAGTTTTCCTGCCTGGCCCACAGTCAGGATAAATCTCTTTCACCTGCCAGTCCCACAGCCGCTCAGACCCAACCAAGTAAACACAGAGGCTTATATTGCTTACAAACTGTATGGCCGTGGCAGGCTTCTTGCTAACTTTTCTTATAGCTTAAATTAATCCATTTCCATAAATCTATACCTTGCCACATGGCTTGTGGCTTACCGGCATCTTTATATGCTGCTTGTCCTGGCGGCTGGCTGGCAGTCAGTAACACCCTCTGCCTTCCTGTTCTTTTAATTCTCTCTGTTAGCCCCGCCTATACTTCCTGCCTAGCCACTGCCAATCAGTGATTTATTAGCAACACATTTGCCATACAGAACATTCCCACAGCATAAAGGTAACTTTTAAATAGGAAGAACGGAGGGGCTGGAGAGATGGCCCAGTGGTTTAGGGAACTGGCTGCTCTTCCAGGGGTCCTGAGTTCAATTCCCAGCACCCGTGGCAGCCCACAACCATCTGTACTGAGATCCAACGCCATCTTTTGGTGTGCAGATGTGCAGGTAGACAAAGCACCCTTATACATAAAATATATAAATAAGTAAATCTTTTTGTTTGTTTTTGTTGTTTTGGTTTTGGTTTTTTTGCAACAGGGTCTCACTGTGTAACAGCCTTGGCTGTCTTGGAACTAGTGCTGTAGACCAGGTTGGTCTCAAACTCAGAGATCCATTTGCCTCTGCCTTCTAAGTGCTGGGGTTAAAGGCATGCACACCACTGCCCCACATCTTTTTTTAAAAAAGGAATAAATGAGAAGTTTTTATTTCTTTTTGGAAGTTTGGTGACTTTTCCTTTAAAAAAAAAGTGTGTGTGTGTGTGTGTGTGTGTATCAATGTTGGTTGTCTTTCCTTGATTCACTTTTGTTTTATGAGACAGAGTCTTTCACTGAGCCTGAAGCGCATCAGTTTGGCTAGGCTGGCTGACGAATGAACTTTTCAAGGCTCTGCCTGACTCTGTGTTCTCAGAGCTGGAGTTACGGGTGTGAACTGCCACACCGGGCTTTTTACTGTGTGTGCTGGGGGTCCAGCTCCGGTCCTCACACCTCCTAGCCCCCTGTGGCCAGCAGTTTTGAGCTTTACACTGAGCTCTGTGGTGTGGTCCAACATGAACTTCCTTGATTTTACAGTTGGCCAATCCCCTCTACCTGCCCCCAACTGGTTTGTTAAAGCACAAATGAAATAGAGAAATGGACATGTTGATCAACCAAATTCCTGACCCAATATTTATTGAAAATTAATCAAATTTTCCTTCGCCAACTGCTGATAAGCCTGCATCACCGGGAGAGCCACACTGAAAGCAGGTAACCGTCAGAAGCCGAGTCAGCCCTGTTCTTCTATGCACGTCTTCTTTGCTGATCCTTGGTCTCAGCCCACTGGCAACATTATCTTTAGTCCTGGGAAACTCTTGTCATGCCTTGTCATAGGAATAGGGGAGAGACAGAGAGAAATAAAGAGAGAATAGAGATGGGAAATTAATCACAAATTTTGGCCAACTGTCTCCATGTGGGCTCCAATCCTTTGAGCTTCGGAGACACAGGGAAGGTGAATATTGTATTTCCTTTTGTGTCACTTTAGAAAAATCAAACCATTTCATCTCGGTGACACTGAGAGTTCTTTGTATGTGGAAGGCAGAGGGGAAACAGTGTGAGGACCATCAGGTGGGACTTAGGGTTTTGCCTATCTCCGCCTACATCTGACCCACATATTTGGTAACATTTATGAGTCAGAATGTTAGGAAAGTTTTCATGCACTCAATTTTTATCTGCATTTGGCTAAGTCTGTGAGTTGCCATGAGAAGGGAAACAAACAAATGCAACCCTCTTGCCTTTCCACCCCCACACGCCACTCCCTGCTGGACCAGCGAGCTGGCCCAATGACAAGGACCCTTTTCCCTTGACTTCCTTCCTCTCTGCTGCCCACTCGGCTTGGCAGTCATGTTGACCTCAGTGCTGTGTCATCATGGCAAAGAAGCTTGGGAGATGGCACCCTGGACACTGGATTCTTGTGCTTGGATGCCTGACTGCTTGTCCTGGGTCCCTGCCCGCAGTCTCAGGAGTCTGAGGCCAAACCAGACCTGGCCTTTGTGGGAAATGAAGGAGTCTGGTAATGCAGGTCATACACTGATGAGCTGACGTGCTCCTCTGACAGTCTGTTCTGGTAACTGGACTTCAGCTCTGACCTGTGATCCAGCTGGGTGATTGACTTGTCACCTTGAACTTCTGTCCCCATCCTGAATTTCACTTTGTTCAGACTTTGGTCATTTCTCTGAACTTAGCTAGACTGAATCTACAGAAATCCCTAATTTGACCATTAGTTGGCTACCTCCTACCACTTTGTTTTTTACCTTCTCCTTGGTGCTCATCTGTTTGTCCGTCCGGCTCCTGCTTCCCAGAGGCCAGCTCTCCCAAGACTGACCTATGGGATCTATCCCAGTTGCTTAGCAAGTATGCCCTAATTCCAATGAAGATTCTCCAACATGAAAACACAACATAACAAGCAGCCAGGCATCATGATGTACCCCTTTAGTCCCAGCACTCGGGAGGCAGAGACAGGTGGATCTCTGTGAGTTCCAGGCCAACCTGGTCTACAAAGCAAGTTTCAGGACAGCCAGAGTGGTTATACTGATAAACTCTGTCTTGAAACACCAAAAGAACAAAACAAAACAAACAAACAAAAAACCCACCAAAAAACAAGATTCTCCAATTATTACTACCACATGGTAAAGCTATAAATAGGGAAAGTCCTCAGTCCTATTAGCTCTTATTTTTATTTTCCACCTGTCCTTGTTAGTATTTACTGTTACCTTGACACAGCCTAGAGTTACCTGGGAAGAGGTAATCTCAACTGAGAAATTACTTTACCGGATTGGTCTGTGGGCATATCTGTGGGACATTGTTTTGATTGCTAATTGAAACAGGAGGGCCCAGCCCACTGTGGGTAATGCTACCTCCAGACAAGTGATCCTGGAATGTAGAAGAAAAGCTACCTGAGTATAAGCAAGCTAGTGAGTGAGCCAGAAAGCAGCATTCCTTCATGGTTGGGGCTCCAGGTTCCTGCCTTGAGTTCCTGCTCTGACATTCTTCTACGATGGACTGAGACCTGGACGTGAAAGGTGAAATAAACCTCTTCCTCACCTAAGCTGCTTTTGTTCAAAGTGTTAAACCGCAACCACAGAGTGGAATCAAAACACTACCATTTGCTTGAGTCTTGGGAGATCCCCTCTAAAGGAAAGACTGTTGAGGCTAAGGTAGCTCAGTTGGTAGAGTGATTGCCTAGCATTCAGGAAGCCCTAGGTTTGATTCCCAGAACTGCATAAATTGGAGTGTGGCAGGATATGTCTTGACTTCAGCGCTTGGGAGATGGAAACGGGAGGTTCAGAAGTTCAAGATCATCTACTGTATAGAAGGTCAGCCTGGGCTACCTGAGACACTGTCTTAAAAATTTTTTTTAAAGATTCATTAGATTTAGGGAGGAAAAATAGAATTTGTCCCGTTAAAAGCATTTATTTGCAAGGAAGATACTGGTTTACAGCTGCAGGAAGATTAAAGGAGGGAAGCTTATTTTCAGGAGTATCGAGAGCGTTAGGATATTCTGCAGCTCCCTTCATGATGCTTTTCGACTGTTTTTCTTAATGAAAATGTCCATGGTCCCTGGAGAGGCAAGGTGAGGAGCCCGGTTATATTTACAGACATTTACTACTGAATATATCAGCTCTGGTTCATATCATCTAGTGAAGACATAGCCCCTGAGACTCACTTCAGTGAACTGGAGCCATTCCTCAGGAAAGGGCGGGGATGTGTACCAGCCCGGATCGTGCTGTTCTTGTGCGTCAAGCCTTCTGGGCCACCAGAGACCGGCATGTGCCTTGGTTCCCTCCTGCACAGTTGGCATGTCTGTAGAGCCCATCCCTGAAGTCTAGAGTTTAAATAAAGAACACTGAGCAAGGGAGGAACATACAACGGGAACACATGTAACGAGGAAGACATGCTTATCTTCAGCGCCCTCACGTACCTTGCCGGATGCCTCCCTTGCCATTCTCAGAGATGGATCCATGTGTCCAACCCATACTGAAGCTGGGCGGTGGTGGCACACGTGTTTAATCCTAGTATTTGGGAGACAGCGGCAGGCAGATCTCTGTGAGTTCAAGGCCAGCCTGGTCCACAGAACTAGTTCTAAGACAGCCAGGGTTACACACAGAGAAATTCCGTCTCGAAAAACCAAAACCAAACAAAAAACAAAAAACAAAACAAAACAAAAACCCAAACAAATGAACAAACAAAACAAAAACAAAAAAACCCACATTAAATGAGAATTGCCTCGAAGCCAACCCAAAATTCAGAAGAAAATCTGAAATTAACTTTTTTTTGAGGGGGGGAGGGGGCAAAGGTCTGCCTTCAGCATGACTTTTTTGTGACTTTTTTCTCAATGAATGATCCTCGGATCTGTCTTTTTATTGTATTTTATTTTCTTGTTTCCTTTCTACAAGAATAAATCCAACCTGATGGTCTCAAAAATCTAGTCTCTCAAAGCATGGTATGGTAAATCTAACATTTATTTCTTGGGTTGGCACATCTAGTAGCAGGAGATTTATCCTGTTAGCCAAGGCTATGATAGCTGTGATTTAGGTCTTGTCTATACCACTGTGACTTACTGCCACGACTCTTGTGTAATAATGTGATTCAGCATCAGCACATACGGTGTGCAAGTGAGTGATCTGCCGGCCTCCGTGGACAGGCATTTGTACTGAAGTTGTCTAGTTCATTATTTAACACAAGTCCCTCGGAATTCTCTGAGGAAAGTACTGTGGCCAAATATGCTTGACTAACAACTGCTTAGCAAGTCATCATTTTGCAGACTCAGAATGCTGAGTACCTCATCATGGACTCTGAGAAGATGTAGGAAGATTAGTTGAACTCTATACAACCCACTATTTCTCCAACCTGGTGAATGATGGAACCCTTTCCTCACCTGTTCATATCCTGAAGAAGTTGCTTTTAGTAGAACATTCTGGATGATGGTTTATTTTAAGGTCCCCAGCCTAACTATGGAAGCGTTATCAGCCTTGTTTCATAGATGAGAACACAGGCCCGTCTCACTGGACTTGATCCCAGCCTTGAGATTTCTGCAGCTCTGGCTGACATTGTGGCTGGCCCGTGGGAGACTCTAGAGCAGAAACACAGGCAAGCCGTCCCTTGATTGCCAGCTAACACAAACGATCAGATGATAAATACCATCTTAAGGTGCTTCGTTTGGTCTCATTTCCCCTTTACCACAGACACAAGCGCCATCTTTTTGTTATTCTCCCATAATTGGTAGCCAGTTTTCAAGGTTCTTTTTTTACCACTTTTTTTGTTTAAAAGAGTCACATTTTTATAATCTCCATCTCCGACCTTTCACTAGAGTGTCCACACAGCTGGATGAACCTATCCTGTCTGTGACATTGAGATGGGACGATCTAGGGATGAATACTTAATAAAAAAATAAAATGAGGCAAATTCAGAGGAAACAGGAATGCACCCTTTCTAAAGATTTTGTATCTGCAATGATTCCTTACTTTCTATGTACCGTCTCTACCACCTAATTCCAGTTCTCCATTCCGTCCTCTCCCATCAGAATAATACAGCCACTGTGTGGTCCACTGTTGGAAGCGTAAAGACAACCGACTTGCTTCTGCTTTGAAGGGCTCTTGTAGATGAAGTAAACATAGCTCCTTTTCTGATAGGAATATCCAGTGCATACACTAATAATAATATTTTATGCCATCGCATGAAGGAGAAATGGGGACTCAACAGAGCAGAAGGAGCAGAGACTTAGCTCTGGATTGGGCACTTCTCCGCGTCAAGTCCTTAAGTGGCTGAAACTTGTTTTTTCTCATTTATAAGTTGGCATGGTGACTTCCCACTGTGTTTGTGGGCTATAGGGGAAAAAAACACATTAGAAAGTCTAAGGGAGGTAGCATACGAACAAACAAGTGTGTAGTGAAATGTCTGTGGACAGTGGGAAAAAAAAAACTTTTCCTCTTCCAGGTGTGTAACTGCTCTTCACAGCACAGAAGCAGAGCAGGTTTTTCCTTATCTTTCGATTTGCGCGCGCGTGTGCACATGTGCGTGTGTGTATACACACACACACACACACACACACACACACACACACACAAACACAAACACTGTAGTTTCAAAATTGGCTTATTTAAAACAACGCTGGATGGACAAAGCCTCTGATTTGCCTAGAGTGTCTCCGTTTAGGAAACTGCGTTGTTTATTGAAGAGAAGTCAAGAGGCAGATGGGGTACAGTGAAGTGGGTCAGTCAGGCGTGGAGCTGGGCTAGACCGCAGTCCTGCAAGGTTTAAGCAGTTCTTTACATATGGATTTTAGCAGTTTGGGTTCTGCATAGAACATTCCTTGCCCAGTGAGGCAAACGTTACTTTGCAGGAAAAGTCTTCTTTTCCATTAGGTGAAAACCCCAACCTACATAACACAGAAACCCAAGGCCCAGCTTGTGGGTAAATATTTTATTTGGAGTCATTTTCTATCAGTGTAATTGGCACAAACTAATACTCTCAGGGTGTTTTTAAACCTGAGATGCTGGGTCCATTTGAGGTAGCAAGCACACACTATGTACAGTATAAAGCACTTGTCATGTACCAGGCACTCGCTGGAGGATGTCACAGAATCTCGACTCCACTGAGCAGCCATGTGAGGAGCCCAGGATCCTCTTGGTTTCTGCACTCTACGTGTCCGGGCATCTGAATGTTTCTGCTATACAAAGTAGACCTGGTGTTCTCTGCACTAACAACTTCCAAGTTGTTACTGCATGTCAGAGTGGACGGCCCTTCACCTGCTCAGAGATCCTAAAGCGTGACAAAGCCTTTGGTGATGCTGTGGGCGGCAACCCTACAGACAGTGAGGAGGGCAGGAGGTTGGCTTCTGGAAACCAAGTCATTTGCTAGGAAAAGCCCTGACCAAGTGGCTTGACTCGATTTTCCCACAGAAAGAACCAAATTATTAGAATACCTAGAAGAGACCAGATTTTTCAGATGGATTTGTGAATTGCGTTTTCATGCGACTGAGTGGAGAGAGACGGTTCAGTGATTAAGAAAGCATACTGATCTGGCAGAGGACCTGAGTCCAGGTCCTGGCACCCATGTTGGGTGGCTCAGAACATCTCTAGCTTCAGCTCCAGGGGATCCTACACTTCTGGCATGCACCTGTACTCATGTGCATATACCCTCCTTCCACACACATCATTAAATAAAAATAATTTGGAAAAATTTTTTCATGCAACTAATGAAAAAAGAACTTAGACGGGAGGGTGCATTCTGAGTGAACAAATTATTCTCATCTTAGTCCTGGGTGTCTCTGTCTACAACCATCATTTCTTCTTCTTCTTCTTCTTCTTCTTCTTCTTCTTCTTCTTCTTCTT
>CABHPQ010000449.1:48243-75730 GCA_902168405.1 Peromyscus aztecus
TTCTTCTTCTTCTTCTTCTTCTTCTTCTTCTTCTTCTTCTTCTTCTTCTTCTTCTTCTTCTTCTTCTTCTTCTTCTTCCTCCTCCTCCTCCTCCTCCTCCTCCTCCTCCTCCTCCTCCTCCTCCTCCTCTCCTTTTTTAAATCAAGATAACTGGAAAGCTAATGCTGGAACATGAAACTGTTGTATGATTCATCCAGCCCATAGGGAGACCTTGCAAAGGACTCCTCCTCCTCAGTTGAAGACCCTTCAAGAGGCAAGTCAACCCCAGTGCCTCTGATTCAGAATCTGTGTTTCTGGATGCAGCTAGAGGCACACTGCAGGATTTTCTTCTCAACATCTTGGTTTTTCTAAGCTGACATTGCCCTTCTGTGGATGGATGGATTAGCTATCATGGTATCTGTTCGAAATGAGGTTTAATGAGTTTAATTTTAAGAGGGTCCTGTGAAAGGTATCAAGCTGAATCTCATTGAATGGGGGGTAAGAGGGGGGAAGGGGAGGAGGTTGCAGCCTTTTGGGGCCAAGTATTTATTATTAGAAAAGGAGGATGAAAGGAAGATTTAGGGGAGCAAGGAATTCTTTATGGGGCAGTGTCTAGGATTTGTAGAGTCTCAGCATGGAAAATGATGACGCCATGCTGTTTTGGGAAATTCCAGATGGACAACAGTGAAGAATTTGCCTGCTACTGTTGTATGTGGGCGTTAGGGTGCCAGTGATTGCAGGGGAGAAGGGTGAAGAAAAGATCACTTCCTGGTTTTCCACACTGTCCTGGAGGCTTATGCTGCTTGGGTGTGGCTGAGGTAATAACACAGGAAGAAGTAGGGAAGCAAGGAGGGAAAAGGCTAACTGAAACTCGATTTTTCTTCCACCTGGAAAATGCAGAGGGAGTCATGTGTGTGTTGACTTCGAAAATGAAGAATCTGATGTGGGTTGTGCCCATAGTGCCAAAGGAGAAGTTCTAAGGATATTTGCCTTGTATGTCTTGCCTCAGATGATACACTTGGGTTGACTCAAGAGATTTGAGCATAGGGTATGCCTACTAGCTAGCCTTCTAGGCTACCAGGACCGTTGGTTAGCTATCTTCCTTTCTCTGCCAGCTCATCTCTGTTTTAAGCCAATGTCAACCCCCAGCGCCATTCCTGAGCCTGGAGGAAAAAAGAGGACACCAGGAGGCACTGCCTGTGCATCCTCTCTCCTTTTTCTTGGTTAGTCCTTGACTCTGGCTGCAAATTAGAACCTGGGAGGGCTTGAAAAAATCTCTGTTTGGGGCTGGAGAGATGGTTCAGTGGTTAAGCGCAGGGACGCTCTTCCAGAGGACCAGGGTTCAATACCCAGCGCCCACATGGCAGCTCACAACTGTCTGTAACTCCAGTTCCAGGGGACCCGACACCTGTGGCAAAAGACCAATGCACATGAAACAAAAATAAATAAATTAAAAAATATATAAAGTATATAAAAAGAAAAAAGGTCTCTGTTCATGGGCCTAGCTCCCAGTCTAGCAATCAGAATCTCAAGAGGTAGAATTCGAACAAAGGAGATTTTGAAATTTCTCTCTTATTTTACTAGCCAATGAGAGCCGTTTGTCTGGGGGACCCAGAATAGACTACATACAGTTGTGCTATGATTCAGAACTGGGGCCTCTGCTGGGATGGTTAGAGACTCACGAAGCTGAGAGACAGACTCTCTTTTAAAACCCCGATATTAACATTCTAAGAACAATCTGTTGAGCAGACACAGGCACTCGACCCTAAAGAAAAAAGGGCCAGCCAGTGAGTGAGGGCATGGGGGTGGCCCGGTTTGACAAAAGGAAAGGAAGGAATTTGCCATCTTCTGGAACATGTTCTGCTAGCGATGGTGTCTCAACGTCCGGACTGATATGAATGATTTAGCCCTTCAGGGGATTCTTCGCAATGAAATCAATTTTACCTATCCTTCCTCTGCATAGTCAGCCTGAGATGATCAGACCTCAAGAGTAAAACTGACATTAGCAGCAGAAGCAAAGAGAAAGTTCTGATCTTCACTACTGTGCTGCTGATAAAACCCGAAATTGATTGAGACGCCCCTTGGGAAGACAGAAGCAAACTTAAATCGTGTTGCTGTGGAGTGGTTATAGTGATTTCCTTTGTACGTCCTACTCACGAGATATGTAATCTGCATTTAAGGAGCATTCAGACAAGAGACTGGAAGCGTGGCTTCTTTTTAAAGCTGCTTCTGGATAAAGATTCAGAGGCCATAGTGCAAGCTCACAGTTTCTTTTTCCTTGGAAAGTTTTGATCTTATATAAGGCTCAGAGACAGGGCAGACTCAAGAGCCTTTCTGTTCTTGGTGTAACTGGAATGACCTTAGTCTGGGTTTGCCCCCAAAGGGCCCCAGCGTATAACTGTTCCCTCAGCTTAAGTACCAATAACCTACATTTTCATTTTCAATGTGTTCTGGGTCATCATAGAGTGGACCACCGGGCCTAGGAGAAGAGACCTGTGTTCTAGTACTACCTCTTCCGCTTATGAACTCTAGACTCTTAGACACTTTGTTTCCTTTTGCTAAGTAAAGAAGATGTAATTCAGGGATCTGAGATCTTACCTCTTGGCCAGGGAACATACCACATTTTTTTTGTATGACTCTTGTATATATGCTAGCACATGTATCTTTGTGTGTTTTTTTATTTTCTGGAGACAGTTTTGATCACTGTCATTATATTTTCAGAGCTTCGTGATTACAAAAACGGTACAGACTCACAATGGATGAAGTCTGCAGGATTCTTTCCTTCCGTAGATAGGATGCTTTTTTAAAATAGAACTCAGAAGTCAGTTAAAATCTTGTGCGAGAATATTTCCACAGTGAAAATTACACCATAATTGATTTTTCCTTGTAGCAGACAAATAAACAGAATCTTAGTTTTAAGAGGCAGGCAGCCCCACACATCGCAGTGACAAAGGGACTCTCCAGCGAGACGGACAGGAATCCTGCAGTTGGGAACACAGAGGTACCTCCTGTGGAAAGAGCACAGGAAGGCGGGGAGGAGACCCCCTGGGAGGAGGCATGGGGCTCTGTGGCTCATGCGACAACCCCCAAAATGTCTCTTGTGTTAGGTGGAGAGAAAAGAAGACAGACAATAAACAGAGAAACAGTTGTAGATTTATAGAGAAGGCTGTGAGCGAGGGCTCTGCAGAAATGTTTTCGGCTTTGCCGCTGAACTGCTGCGTGATCTTGGGTGGACGAGCTTCTTTGGCTGCAGAACCTGAATGAAGCTGCAGGACTGAAACTACATAAATGGGACTCCAGCTTCCTCATTTCAGCTCTTTTCCTCCTTCAGCTGAGCTTGACAGAATCCCCCTCCCCACCCTACACATACACACTCTGAATTAGCTAGTTCGCCAAAGGCCTTGAAATACCATATCTTTTCCATAAATTACACCTCATTATGAATATTCACTTGCTAGGCATTATAGTATGGGCCTGTAATCAGGAATCTGAGGCAGGGGGACTGTAAATTCACGGTCTGCCTGGGCTGTAGAGTGAGTTCAAGGCCAGTCTAGGCAAGTTGGTGAGACTCGTTCTCAAAATGGAAAGTTTAAAACAGAACTTAAGCTATAGCTCAAGGATAGAATGTTCACCTAGCATTCCCAAGCCCTAGACTCACTCTCCAGTACCACAAACAACTACTCTCAACCTCTCATGTGTTGGTGGTTTGAAGATCAACAAAGGATGCCCCAGGGGTTTTTAACTTTCTTAAACATTAAACGTCAATCATGCTTGTTCTCTCTTTCCCTAAGAGAAATCATGCATTTCCAGTCTTTTGAATATTCACATTCTGGAAAACTAGCAATAACCATAGTTGTTGCTTGTACAGTAAAGACTGTATTTGAGAAAGCAAGGATCTTGGCGTTTGAAAGATGGCGCATTGGCCATCCCATCAGAGACTGTTTCCCTTGTTCCTGATCCGTTGGAGAGACACCTTCCTCCTGATGCCCCTCCTATCTCTCTCTCACGCTCTAGTCACTCTGGTGGGACAATCCAAAAGGAAAATGCTGATGTATCATATAACTATAAAGCTAGGGGAACTCCAGGAAGGAAAACCAGAATTTGTTGCCTCCACCCACTCATCGTTTTTCAAAGGAAATGATTGTCTGGATTTCTCTTTTAAGTTGATTGCTCTGGGGCTGGTGGAGACAAGCTATCGAGGTTGTTCAACCTCCCCCAACACGGCGTCCACAGTCAAGCTCATTCATCATTGTGGCAATCCCCTTTGATGGATAAACACCGTCCAGCTGAATCCCTTCTGATGATATATGGGGGCACAGGAAATTTGGGGAACAGAGATGACTTCTCCACACGATAGTCATGACATAAACTTTGGGGTGGGGATTTGTTCTCTTGATTTAATTTATGCACAAAAAGAGGGAAGTATGGAATACAATAAAGGACTGTCATAAAAATAAATGGGTGAGGAAAGAATTCTGTTTATTCTGACTGGTTACTTTTCATCTCTTTTCAATCCTTATATATGACCTATAGTAGCCACAAAACAGCCAGGAAAGAGTAGGTTGTATCAGGTATTTTAATAAAAGGAATTTAGCGTGTCGGGGGAAATCAAAGGAAAAAACATTTAAAAAGATGTAAAACCCACACAAGGGGTGAGCAGACAATCCTGGGTTAGTGACATGGCAAGCCATCGCCAGGAGGGCTGGAGAGAGTAGTGTTAGCACAGGGGGGAAACTGAGGCATTGGACGCGTACATAAGAAGAAGTGGGAACATCAGCGAGTGCTTGGACTGGAGAGGGAGGCTACTTCACCGGGCCAAAACCAGGAAAGGGGGAAACACACTTTAACTTTTTCCTTCCTTTAGCCCTCCAAAGGTCTCGAACCTTCCATTGGCTGAACCTACCAAGGAAGCCAGCTATTTCTTTTTTCATTTTCTTTTTTTATTTATTCTTCTCTCATATATTACATCCTGACCGCAGTTTGTCCTCCCTCCTCTCCACCCACTCGCCTCCTATCTCCTTTCTCCCCCAGATCCACTTTTCCTCCTTTCCCTTCAGAAAAGGGCAGGCCTCCCAGGCATATCAATCAAACATGGCATATCAAGTTATTATAAGATTAGGCACAAACCTTCATATCAAGGCTGGATGATGCAACCCAGTAGGAGGAAAAGGGTCCCAAAAGTAGACAAAGAGTCAGAGACAGCCCCTGCTCCCACGGTTAGGAGATCCACAAGAACACCAAGCTATGCAACCATAATATATATGCAGAGGACCTAGGTCAGACCCATACAGGCTCCCTGATTGCCGCTCAGGTCTCAGTGAGCCCCTATGAGCCCTGGTTAGTTGATTCCATGGGCTGTTTTCTTGTGGTGTCCTTGACCCCTCTAAGCCAGCTGTTTCTAACTGAGACCCAAATTGTTACGTTAATCTTGTTAACTCAAACTCCGTTGCCTTGGTAGTTTTACTTCTAATTTGGAAATTTGTTTTGATATTCTAATTGTTTTATGTGTGGGCTTACGTTTCAGTAGCAGTCTAATGAAAGCAATTTGTCAACATTAAGAGCTCATGATAATGTGTTTCCTCCAGAAGAAGGGTGTATGTGATTCACATTTGGTAATAAAGGTATAGAATTTTGATATCAGGATTCACTAAGGTTTTAATGGTGCGAACTAAGATATTCTGAGAATTACCAGCAACTTGGGTTGTAAGAGCAAGGGGAAGTCTGAATTTTGTTAAGATGACCATTTTAGGGTATACTGAAAAAGAGGAGAAGGGTGATTTAACTATAATGTGTAGACAGCTTTTACCTTTATATCAGGGATATTTAATAAAATGTTTAAAAATACGATCAACGTAAGTTGAGTCAAACACTCACTTGCTCCCGGAGTTGACTTCTTAGGTGAGTGACTTTTCCCCAGTGTTTTCTTCTTAATGTGCTCTACAGCCTTTTCTGCTCATCAGCATAAACTGGTTTTGATAGGTCTGAAGGTGACCTTCCCCTACCCTTAGAGCAGGCTGGAAATAGCTAGCTGGAGCCTCTAGTGAGATGAGACATGCAGATTGGAAACGCAGTGACCCTGGGCTGGGTGACTTTTTTTGTTCCTCATAGGAATCCTTCTTCTAGATTCTTGTCTGTCACACACAGAAAACAAACCCCAAATCAACAGGTTGTTACCAGTTTCTCCATCATTGAGGTATAAATAATATTTCTGTAAATCAGAATAAGTAATCTTTAAATCTAAAATAATCAGGAAGTATCTCGAATATATATAAAAAACAGTACAACAGGCCTTGGTGCATCTGGTTCCAAAGACTTCTGGGATTTTATTATGTTCATTTTAGATCTCTCTCTCTCTCTCTTTCTTAGAAAAAGAATAATGTTACATATGTAACTCCTGTAACTTCAATATTCATTCTAAATGTAAATTCCAGCTAGAATTTGCCTTTGATTCAAGAATTATTTTGGAGAGTTTAGACATTCTAAATGCCTGGGGTTATTGGCTATCTTTTGGGTACATTGTTGTTAGAAAGCAAAGTCCATTTGTAAAACTCATTGTTTTTTTCATTATTATTTATATGTATGGGTTTCTTGGCTGCACGTATGTCTGTGTACCATATATGTGCCTGGTGCCCAAGGAACACAAAAAAGAATGTCCTGGAACAGGAGTTACAGTTAGTCGTGCGCTGCCACGTGAGTGCTGGAAATTGAACGTGGGCTCTCCGCAAGAGCAACCAGTGCTCCTAACTACTGCACCATCTCTCCAGCCCCTTAGCGACATTTCTTGGGAACTGCTTTGTTTCTCATGCAGTTTTTTTAAGGTTTATTTCTATTTTCATTTGTGGGTATGTGTGAGTGTCTATGTGTTTGCAGGTGCCCGTAAAGGTCAGAGTAGGGTATTTTGCATGTCCTAGAGCTGGAGTAACAAGTAGTTGTGTGAGTCACCCAACATGGGTGCTGGGATTTGAACTCTGATCCTCTGGGAGGGCAGCAAGTGCTCCTAATTGTTGCACCATTTCTCTCTTTCCTCAAGAATTCTGGCTTGAAAATTATTTCTCCCCAGCACTTTGAAGATATATTTCATTATCATTTTTTTCCCTAGTCTTTGTGGTTGCTATTAAGATGTGTACTGAGTTCAGTTTTTACCTTTGGATTTAAATGAAAGAAAATTACATTTATTTGTGTGTGGATGGGGTGGGGGTGGGGAGATATATGTGTGTGGAGGTCAGAGACAAGTTGCAGGAGTCAGTTTTCTCCTTGGACCACACAAGTCCCAGGAATGACTCAGGTACTCAGCTTTGGCTGCCAGCACTCTTACCTGCTGAGCCATCTGGATGGAACATGGTGCTTTACAGTTCTGATCCAACGTATGTAACTATCGATTTATTTCCTTTTTTGTCTGCTGGTTCTCTGTGCACCATCTTCTATGCGAAGATCTGTGATATATATATATATATATATACATATATATGTGTATATATATATATATATATATAATGTGTTTTTAAGGACACATACAATAATGTTTCCCTGTGAGTTTGTGCATCCTTCAAGGATTCCTAGGCCAGTAACCTAAAGTGGGGAAGTCCTATATCACCAGAAAATGTTCATTCCGTTTTCAGCCTGGCATGCACACGGGGCTCTTTTTCCTGCAGGAAATGTCCTCTTTCCCATTATTCTCTCAGAGCTGAGATGAGCCCGGCTGCTGTGTCTCTGCACGGATAGGTAGACCTGGCCTGTTCCTTTAAAGAAAGACCGGAGCTTCTTCAAACCATCATCATGAAGAGATCTCAACTGTTACAGCCCTTGTGTAGCACCTAACCCCAGGGTCCAATCTGTATAAGTCATAGGTCTATTTCCAAGTCTGATCTGGGCTCTGCACCTATAAACCCAGGGCCATGGCCACATCAGCTTCCACCCTCTGCCTTTCTGGGGCATCTTTATTGATGAGCTCACCTGTGCCTTTAAAGAATTGTTGTGATTTCTTCAACATTTCTAGATATTTCTGATTGAAGACATTCTACCGCAGCTCAGAGATCTACATGTCGAAAGAGCATATTTGTTTTTTTATGGGAAAATACAACATATTATGTCCTACGGTTTCTTTATAAAAATGATTAATACCTTTGTAGAGTTGAGATGTAATAATATAGTACTCAACTGTGTAATTGAGCAGTTTACATGAAAAATATCTATTCAATGGCATGCTTGACTCCAAAGACCTATTTTTTTTCTAAATCTCTTTTTAAAAAGATTTTATTTTATTTTTATTTATATGTATGATGTGTGTCTTAGGGTTTTTTTGCTGTGACAAAACACCATGACCAAAAAGCAAATTGGGAGGAAAGGGTTTATTTGACTTACACTTCCACATCACTGTTCATCATTGAAGGAAGCCAGGCCAGGGACTCAGACAGGGCAGGATCCTGGAGGCAGGAACTGCTGCAGAGGACATAGAAGGGCGCTGCTTACTGGCTTGCTCCCCATGGCTTACTCAGAGTGCTTTCTTATAGGACCCAAGACCACCAGCCTAGGGACGGCCCCACCCACCCTGAGCTGGGCCCTCCCCCATCAGTCATTAAGAAAATGCCTTACATTCAGATGTTATGGAGGCATTTTCTCAATTGAGATTCCCTCCTTTCAGTTAACTCCAGTCTGTGTCATGTTCACAGAAGACTAGCCTGCATAGTGTGTGTTGTGTGAGCGTAGGCCACATGTGTGAGGGTGCCCTTGGAGGCTAGAAGAGGATGTCAGCTCTCTTAGAGCTGGTATGGCTGCTGGGAACTGAACTCTGGCTTTTGTAAGAGTAGCAAGCACTCTTAACTGCTGAGCCATCTCTCCAGCCCCCTAAATCCTTTTTAAAGTCAATCCCATCCCTCAAACTTTCAAAAACATTGTTTAAGAAATATTCTGCAGGGCTGGAGAGATGGCTCCACAGTTAGGAATGTGTATTGCTCTCGCAGAGGACCCAAACATGATTCCCAGCACCCACACCAGGCTGCTCACTGCCTGCCCAACCAGTAGCAGGAGGATTCGAACCTTCTGGCGTCTGCAGGTGCCAGCACTAATGTACACACACAGAGACACATAATTTAAAGTAATTAATTAAAAAAAATCAAAAGAAAAATTCTGTATTCTATGTACATATTTAAATTCTATAACTGGCGTAATGTGACTATTGACAGAAAAAGAAACAATTATAATAAATTTCTTCTTACTTATTTATGTTTGTGGTCAGATTCTATTCTATTCATATTGTTCTACCTTTCAGGGTAGATGAATTGTTCACTATGTAAAATGCATTGCACAGAAACATCAACTAACAAAGATGCTTTGCTTCACGTTACTACTGACTCTTCTAGAACCAAAGCAGCCAGGACACGGTGAAGACAGACTGAGACAGATATCGGAGTCCAGCGCCAAACTGATACAGAAAGTCTCATGACATACAGCATATCCTCAGAGGTTAGAAGGAACATTCCTTGCCATCTGCTACGCTGGGTCCAACTCCTTTGTGAAGCTACTCTTCAAGAGTTGGTAGTCCTATGGGACCGTATTTTTTTGACTGTTTGTTTTTTGAGACAGGGTTCCACTGTGTAGCTCTGGCTGTCCTCGAATTCACTCTGTAGACGAGGCTGGCCTTGAACTCACAGAGATCCGCCAGCCTCTGCCTCCCAAGTGCTGGGATTAGAGACGTGCACTACCACCGCCCAGTTTATGGGATTGTAATTTAAGACAACTTGTTTTCTTGGGGGAGTGGTCCCAAATTGGTCCTTCTGTCTTGGGACTGAAGGCTCAAGCTGAGCAAAAAGAGAGGATGTGTGGTGTGTGTGTGTGTGTGTGTGTGTGTGTGTGTGTGCATATATACACATATATACATATGCGTGCATATAAGAGAGAGATGGACAGATGGATAGAGACCCAGAGAGACCCTTCTACCAAGATACCTGGAACTGGAGCTGACCTCTTTTCTTGTATGTGCTTGTTGGGGTATTGTGCTTATTTCTAGTTTTCTTTTCTTTTCTTTTCTTTCTTTCTTTTTCCTTTTTTTTCTTTATTACCTGTCCAATTTGTGTGTGTGTGTGTGTTGATGCAGAGGAAAACCACAGGTGTTATTCCTCAGGTATGTCCAACTGTTTCGGGGGTTTGTTTTTGTTTTTTTGTTTTTGTTTTTCGAGACAGGGTCTCTCACTGGCCTGGAACTTGCCAAGTGTGCTGGACTGGTCTGTCTAATATCCTTATAAGAATTTTCTTTCAACTCCAGCCAGTCAGAATTGGCCTCCATTGTTGGTCACCAAATCCTTCAGGTACTCTGCTTTATACACACGAAGTGTATTTGTGTACAGACGTTAGTTTTGGTAAATTCAGCTCCACTTGAAAACTTACTGTTTCAGTGAAATCTATGGCAAAGTGAAAGTTAAAACAATTAGCGGACAGAATGATGGTTCTCAGGGCAGGATCATTGACTGTTCTTCCAGAGGACCTGGCTTCGATTCTAAGCACCCACATGGTGGCTCACAACCATCTGTAACTCCAGTTCCAGGGGACCTGACACCTTTTTCTGACCTCTCTGGACACCAGGCTCACACATAGTACACATGGTATATATGTAGGCAAAACTCTCACATACATGAAAATAAGTGATCTTAAAAGAAAAAAAAAATACCTCAGAACGTATCTGCTTTGGAAATCAGTCAGTTTTATGTTTTGAATTTTCTCCAACTATTTTACCTGAATTATGTTTTTGTCCAACGTATTTAATTCTGCCTTGGCAAGCATAGCTTGATTTGGGAGCTATCTAAATCTCCATGCTGAATTATGGAGCACATAGGAGCACCCAGGTATTAAAAAGCAGAGCTATTCTTCTAACTCATCTTGTACGCACAAAACTGATTAGGAGTTGTGTGACCAGGGTCGTCATGTACCTCTCTTGGCTGCCAATTTGCTGAGTCGAAAAAGTAGATTTGATTTAGTTCCCCTTTCTGTGACCTTTCCTAATTAAGAAAGAGCTCTTGGTGTTTTATTGTTTTGAAATTGCAGTGTGTAATAGGAACTAATGAATCACTTTGTCACTATGAAAACCAAAGTAAAATTAGGATGTTATTTGGCAAAAGAATGTTGGTGGTTGTTCTGGTCAGAGTTGTGTAAGTCGTTCTATGTGTGGCTGCTCCCTGATCCTTTAAATATAGCTGCACCCCAATTTCAGGCTTCTGTGGCTTGGATCAGGGGTCTTCCTGTCTCAAGTGGCCCCTTCTCTGTTCTTTGCCTGCTGAAGTCCTACTCATCTCCCAGGGCCAACCCAAACACAACCTTCCCCCTGGAACCTTCCTCAATTCCACCCAGTGGAATTAGTCACTCCATCATCTGGGCTCCAGAATTCTCTCTTCATGCCCCTAAAGAGCCTGTCTCCTCCTCGGGTATAGACTGCAGCAAGTTGGGGATGGGGGGAAGCACTGTGCATGCTCTGCAGAGCAACGACTCAGTAAGTCTCACCAGATTAGATTACCTCCTCAGGAAGGGATCATCTGCTTCTTCGTTTAAGAGAAAATCCCCTTAAGACACTTCCCAGAATATCTGAAACATGCAGTCATGTCAAGAGACCACAGTCACCCTTGGAAGGACGTTAACAATGCATATCATAGAGCCAGTGTATTCCCTTCACCTTAAATGCTTCCAAATGTTTCATGTTTGGCTGATGTTAATGCTTCTTTCTAGGGTGGGGTCCCCTTCCCCCTTTTGTGAGGCAAAAGAATTTCAGTTATATATGTGGGGCCCGAGGACAGAAGCATTTCTTTCTTTCTTTTTTCTTATTTAGAAACAGATCTGTTGGAGTTGAGAGTTAGCCATGCTCAGTGCGAAACTCTTCACACCCAGTGCTGTCAGTAATCTTCACCCTGCCAACCCTAATCCCGATTTGACTCTGTAGTTTATGCTCTCACTATCTTTCTCTGGTCACTGTGCACTTCCTATTCCTGTTTCCTCTGCTTGGGATGTTCTCCCTTTAATTTTTTGCTTGGCCAAATCCTACTAATCCTTCAAGAGTCACCTACCATCTTCTGAATGATTTTTGCTCTCCAGAGATATAAAATGAATTAAGACCTTTGTCATTGGAAAGTTTACATTCCAGTAAGGAGGAAAATATAAATGAATAGAAATGAGGTGGGGGAAAGATAATTATTCAATGAAGCAAGCTTTCTGAAAGAGATAAAGGATGGAGTATGCTAGCCCGTGAATGAAAGCAGGGTTTCTTCAGGGCATAGTGGAGAGTCTCTCAGAGCTGGTGACATTGAATTTAGTCATTGATGCTCATAAGGTTCAACCTTTTTTTGTTGCTTTATCCTTTTTTTTTTTTTTTTTACGCATGCCATTGGTATTTAGCACATTGCTGGCTATGCTGATATGTGGCGGTGAGATACCGGTCAGTTTCAGGAAATCTCAGATTCGCTGCACTTGCCAATTTCTATGGTGTAAATTCTTTCACCATGACTGAATTCAAGTACTGATGCATGTCCATAAAGGAGAATCAGAAAAGTGTTGCATGCACTTGGTTCTTGGAAGCTAGTGTGTACCTGCTCCAGTGCGTCGACAGGTCTATGTCTCCCACGAGCTGTTTACTCTTAAAAGTAGTAGTAAATATTTATTGGTTCAATGAATTTGCCCACACACATGGACTGACTCTATTATTTTTAGTATTATTGTACTGTTGTTGCCAAGCATAGAGTCCAAAGATGACATGAATGGGAGTAAGATTTATTTAATTCTTACGTGTGTTTCCTGAAATTCAATGTTAGAAAATATATTGAAAAATATGTCAGTATTCTATATGATAGTGATTCTTCTGATAAATCAAAAGGCTGAATGAACTGAGGAATATAAGACACAGATTCACAAACACCCTGCATATGTCGTTATTAAGATAAAGAAGATATTGGAAAACTAAATTGATACAGTCTATGAATTCTAAGATGAAGAGGCAACCACAAGCTCTATTTTTAGATCTGCTGAGGCTGAAACAGTTGCTCTAACTTAGTAACACTGTTTCTCAACAGGAGGCGCAGGGTGTGGTTTTACTTTCCTGGCATACCTTAATGTGTTTCATACTGAAGCCAAGACCAGTGTTCTATGCATGTGTTAGCTCTCTATTACTGTAGCAAATATTTGATACAATCAATTATAGTGAAAAAAAAAAAGATTTCTCTTGGCATATGGAGTCACAGGTTCCAATTTGTGGTTGGTTGGTCCTGTTGTTCCTGAGTCTGTGGAGAGGAAGCACAATATGGCGGAAACATGAGACAGAGCAAAACCGGTCACCTTGGAGGACAGAGCCCAGCATTGCTTTGAAGGCTTGCCTCTAGTGACCTAAAGAACTCCCACTAGGACGGGGACATCAACCCAGCCACAGAAACCAGAGACCTAGGATAGAACTAAACATGACTGGAAAAAAAAATAAGTAAATGAAATGATTTCTAATGGTATTCTGCTGTGCTCATAGACTTACAGAGCCTAGCATAATCATCATCGGAGAGACTTCATCCAGCAACTGATGGAAACAGATGCAGAGATCCTCCGTCAAACGTTAGGTGGAGCTTGGGGAATCCCAGGGAAGAGGGGAGGAAAGATTGTAGGGTTGAGAGGGGTCAAGGATACTGCAAGAACACGGTCCACAAAATCAACTAAGCGGGGCTCACAGAGACTGGATCAACACAACCAGGGAGCCGGTGTGGGTCCGACCTAGGTTCTCTACATATATGTTGTATAGTTTGATGTTTTGTGGGACCCCTAACAGTGGGGGTAGGTCATATCTCTGATGCTTTTGCTTGCTTTGGGGAACCTTTCCCTATGTCTGGATTGCCCCATCCAGCCTTGATATAAGAGTTATGTACCTAGTCTCATTGTAACTTGTTATGCCATAGTTAGTGGATATCCCTGGGAAGGAAGCCTGCTTTTTTTTTTTTAAAGGGGAACCAGAGGAGGAGTGGATCTGGGGGAGAGGGGAGGTGGGGGGAGGCAGGGAGGAGGAGAGGAAGGGAAAACTTGAGTCGGGGTGTAATATATGAAAGAAGAATAAGTAGATAGATAGATGATAGATAGATCGATAGATCGATAGATAGATAGATAGATAGACAGATAGATAGATAAAATAACTCATACTAGGCTCCACCTTCTGAAGTTTCTACCAGCTTCCAAAATACCACCTTGAGGGATCAAGTCTTTACCACATGGATCTTTAGCACATGCTTAAGATCTAAGGTATAGCAACATGAAAGAAATAAACTCATGGACTATTGAATTTTTGTGTTATTTATCTTATTGGTACTTCCATAGACTTGAGTACTAAAAAGTCATTTAAAGAAACCTTTAAGAAAATACATGTTTAAGAAGGATTTATCAGGTTTTAAGCCAGAAGGATTTAAAAGTAATTATCCAGTGAACATTAGAATATTCTCTGGGTGTTTGACAGCTGCTAAAAACTTCCCAACCTGCTCACCACATTTCCAGTTTAGATGGATTTCTTTATTCACTCTATTTGCCGACGTTTTATATTCTACTTGTAGTAAACCGAGTTACTGCTCCCAAAGATGTTCATGCCCTAACGCTTCTCCATGGTGGTGGTGGTGGGGATTCTGGAGATGTAGTCAGATTATTCCAAGTTATTAGGTTGGCTAACAAGATCACAGAATTCTTGCACGTGGAGACAGGAAGGTCAGAAAACGGGACAAAGGAGGATAGAGCAGGAGGGTTGACGAGAGAAGACATCATGTGGGTCAGAGATGGAAAAAGAGAATGTAAGTTAACGAATATGCAGATTCTATACACTTGAAATAACACAGGAAAGGGTTGTTTTTTTTTTTTTTTTCTTTTAGAATCTCCAAAAGAAAGGAATATAGCTCTACAGGTAATTTCAATTTTCTGAGAACTAGAATTGAAAGATAACAACATGGTGGGTCTTTTTGTTTGTTTTGTTTGAAAACATAGTCTCGTTATATAGGCCAGACCGGCTTAGAGTTTACTCCATAGCTCAAGCTGGCTTCAGTTCATAGCCATGCTCCTGCCTCTGCCTCCAGAGTGCTGAGACTGCAGGTCCTCCCCCACGCCTGGCTACATCCCTGTCCCTTTAAACCAGTTATGGTTGTGCTAGGTTATTAGAACATCAGTGCTGTCTTTACACTAAAGCTAACATGCTTCTCCCCTTCCTTTTTTTTTTCAAACATATGTATTTTTCCAGAGGCGCTGAAGCAGGTCAGCTAAGAGCATCACCTCCAGAGTCCGTGTATCTGACAACGGGTTCTGTCTTCACCTGTCTCGTTTGGGAGCAGGTAACACAGTATCTCTGTGCCTCTTTTAAGTATAAACATGAGTGATGCTGATGCTTTCCTCAGAGGATAGTGATTCAAGACATTCTGAGGACTGAACATAATCCCAGACTCTGTAGTGCTTGAGGGATAAGGCCAGGAAACAATTTTGTTCATGTCTACTAGAGAGCTAACTACCGTAGCACTTACTGAACTGTGTATCATAGGAAGAACTATATTTTCCTTTTTTTCTGGTGTGTGTGTGTGTGTGTGTGTGTTTAAAGGCAGGGTTTCTCTGTGTAGCTCTGGGTGTCCTGGAACTCACTCTGCAGACCAGGCTGGCCTCAGACTCAGAGATCTACCTGCCTCTGCCTCCTGAGTGCTGGGACTACGGGCATGCTGCCTGGCCAAAACTGGACTCTGAAAGCTGCGGACATGAGGAGCCAACCTCACGGTCTTACATCCTCCTTTTTGTTCTTCTCTTCTGCGCATGTCAGAGCATTTCCCAGGGCACTGCAATGTGGCAGTGCCTCCCATCTTGAGCTTCAGCGTTTTAAAGTTCCCATTACCATAAATAATGATGACGTGGATATTTTTGTGAATAAATCTTTTTCCAACTCAATAAAAATATACAATATCAAGTTTACCATTCTGTTTAAAAGTGTATAATTCAGTAGCACCAAGCACATTTACAATGTTGGGCAACTTTTACTACCGACTAATTCTAGAGCGATGCATAAATCACTCCCTAGACTTCAGCCTGTTCCTGCATAATGGATTCATAGAGAGTAAAGCCTTTCATTAAAGGAAGAAATATTTTTAATGATGTCTACAACAGAGCTGTGTTAGTTGACTTTCTGTCTCAGTGACAGAATATTCGAGAAAAAATACCCTAATAGGAAATACTTTGGTACAAGGTTTTAGTCTATTCTTAGCAGGCACTATTGCTCTCACCCACAGACCACCCCAGCAGAGAGTGTGGTAGAGCACAGCGCTTGACTCATTGTGACCTGGAAGCAGATAGAGAGAGGAAACAGCAGGGAGCAAGATATAGTTCCTTACGTGCACGAATTCAGGGCCATCCACTGGAACAATGGCAACTCACCATGGGCCACACTTCTGAAGAAAACTGACTCTTCCTCCCTCAGCAGCCATCAACGACCAATAGTTCCTCAGTGAGGAGTGGAGACTCATGAGCCCCTCCTCTGTGAAAATCTTACTCATCCGCTGTATATGTTGGTTTGTATGCTGGACCATCTGTTGGAAGAAAAGATTCCTTGGCAAATAAATACTTAAAAATAAGAAATCTAGACAAATGATTTTCAATTTTTTTTTTAATGTGTCACATGGGAAGCTTGTTAAAAATAAAGATTCCTCAAGGAGCCAGACGTAAGTCCCCATGCCTACATCCACCTGAGTTTTGACAAAGATACCAAACAGTCACACAATAGAAAATAATTCTTTTAATAAATGGTGCTGGGGAAACCGGGTATCCACATGTAGAAGAATGAAACTTGATTCTTCTCACCCAGAACACAAACCAATTCCAAATGGATCAAAGATCTTTGTCCTGAAACTGTGAAACCCCTAGAAGAAAGGATGGGGAGCGGTACACTTCAGGACACAGGCTCAGGTAAGGACTTTTTGACTAGGACTCTGGTCACCCAGGAAATAATACCAATAATCAACAGGTGAGACTTCATGACACTAAAAAGGTTCTGTGTTGCCAGGGAAACTGTTAATAAACTGAAGAGGCAGCCTACAGAACGGAAAAAAAATATGCCAGTTATGCATCTGACAGAGGATAAAAATATAGATATGTATACCAAGAAAAAAAAACCAAACCATCATCAACAACAACAAACCCTGAACACCCAGAAAACAAGCACATTACAAAGTAGGCTATAGCCAGGCTTGGTGGTGCACGCCTTTAGTCCCAGCACTTGAGAGGCAGAGGGAGGCAGATCTCTGTGAGTTTGAGGCCAGCCTGGTCTACAGAGCAAGTTCCAGAACAGCCAGGGCTGTTAGACAGAGAAACCCTGTGTCAAAAAAATGAAGAAGAGGAAGAGGAAGAAAAGAAGGAGGAGAAGGAGAGTAAGAAGAGGAAGGAGGAGGAGAAAAATCAGGTTGGGTGTGGTAGCACATGGCTAAAATCTCAGGACCCAGGAAGCTGATGAAGGATGATCACAAATTTGAGGCCTGGACTGCAAGCAAGACCTTGTTTCAAGGCAGCAAAAAGAAAAGAGCAGATTCCCAAAACCTTTCTGAGATAACTGAGAGTAGAGCCTGGGAATGTGTTAAACACAGAGACTGTCCCAGAGTCATACTGTGAGAAACCCTGCTAAATCCTGTTTCCCACAGAGCAGAATTTACAAGACGGTTCTACCCAGTACACTGGATGATCTGCAGGGGAATTAACTACAGTTGACTTGGTATTGTTTAAGATTAATTCACACAAGATAAGAGATTTCCCTTGCCATTCTCCTTCAGTCCTTTGGAGTATACAAGACATCTCAGCTGGGTGCTAGGAAAACACTTGGTTTTCTAGTACAAGTTTACAATACAGAACAAGAGGAGTTCTGAGCTTTAAGCAGATAATAGTATTTAGTTACTTTTGTTGACATTATTTATTTATTTATTTATTTGTTTGTTTGTTTATTATTTTTGTTTTTCTGAGGCAGGGTTTTTCTGTTTAGCCCTGGCTGTCTTGGAACTCATCTGTAGCCCAGGCAGCCCTCAAACTCAGAGCTCTGCCTGCCTCTGCCTCCTGAGTGCTGGGATTAAAGGCGTGTGCCACCACCGCCAGGTGACATTATTTGTTTTTATTAAGTTAACTTATATATTTACGTTCTAGTTCTGAAAAGCTATATTGGATTTTTATTACCCTCCACAGTGCTCGTAAAGATTGGGAAGTCTTGGTAGATGTGTTATGGGAAACAGTTGTGAATGTTGACATTAACTGAGTCAAATTTGTTTGAAACTCAAGCTTCTTTTCAAAAGAGGTAGGTTAGACCCAGACCTAGGGGAATAGGGTGTATGTGGGGTACCAACAGGGTTAAGACTGGGGGTGTCCATGAAGCTTTGGGAACAGCATTGGACACTCTGTTCTTGGTGGAAGGACCAAGTGGGAAATTAGTCCTTTATAATTTACCTTGTGGCTCAAACTGCCAGCCACCTTACCAGGGGAATACACTTCACTGTTTATTCATGTGGATGATTCAGGTTCAGACGGAACAATTTATGTCTATCTTCAGCAACACATACGTGATTCCTTGCTGGATGGAAGGGTGCTGCTCCCTGCCAGCTGGCAACCCTAGATTTGGCAGATGGCTTCAAATGCTGCCTTGAGAAGTTACAGGCAGTTTCCCTCAGCCTCCTCGTCTCTGCTGACTCACCATACCATGTAAGGCAGATGAGGACTCCAGGAGTCTCAAAATGGGTCCCTGTGAAGGCGTTTGAGAGACTGGAACACTACTGATGAAGAAAGTTTGGGCTTTAAGGGCTAACTCACTCAGATGTTACCGGTTTCTTAAAGCTGACTCCAATCAACAGTCGCGGTGTTTTCTGGCGGAGTGTTTGGAGTCCCAACAGGAAGTGCTATTTACAATACTAGTGGTTTGGATCTCATAATAATCATTGATCTTACTCACTGGAGCCGACTCCACTGTCTAATTTACTGAATACATTTCAGTTCTTAAATTGCTAAAACATTCCCTTTAGTAATAAAAAATTGTAAATGGAGAATGTCTGCCACCACTTCTTAATCATGGAAACTTTCTGCTTGATTTTATGTTTGCATAGATAAGAACCAAGAGGGGCAAAGAACTACTGTGTTCCTCTGAAAATTTCATCCATTATGATCAAGGCTAGATGCTAAGCAGTGCAGAAATCTATCCTCAGGGCAAACTTGTGCCCAGTGACTCTCTTTTGTACATCTCATCCTTGTGAATGTTTCCTGACTGGGCCCCACTTTCCTCTGCAATGTGGGCCCAGGGCTCTGCTAACTCACAGATCAGCAGGCCAGAGTCTCCATATGGCTTTGCTGGAATTTTGCTTTGAGAGCCTGGCGACCTTGAACAGGTCTGGGATGCAGACTCAGTCTCCAGAGGCCTGGTCTTTGGGATGCTAAGTAGTGGAAGAAGAAAAGACAAAGGACCTTTGTCTACTTGCTGGCATCCTCAGAAGCAGTCACCATATACCTTTTTGTGAGCCTGGAGTCTTGTTAGGAGAAGGACCTGCAGAATTGAAAAAGCTTTGTTATGAATGAGTACGCACTCACATTATGCTAACCGTGATGTAAAAACAACCTCATACTAATGGCATTATGCATATATCAGCATTTCCCAATTTATCAAATTTGAGGGTGGAATAAAAAGTAGTCTTATGCCTTACTGCTTCTTTGGTCTTCCACTGGAGAGCTTTGAAAGCCTTCAGACTTTGTGTTATCTGACAGTGACAATTGGGAGCAAGAGTAGCCATGCTGCATCTGTAAGTGCAGCCCCTGAACTCTTACAAAATGCTTCCAGCTGCTGCTGTAGAGGCCTCTCCCCTGAACCTCTGTGAATGGTTCTCCTGTTTCAATAAGTAAAGTAGACGGGCTTCATTTGAAAGTCCTCACGGGTCTGCTCTGCCTTCCCCTGGTTGTGGCGTGGCGATGCTTCTCCACCCTGGCCTCCCTTTCTCTGCTGCTCCCCTTCCTCCTGTCAGTGGTTAGATTCCACAGTAGGTGGAGGCGTCCCACGCTGCGTTTTAATGGGAGAAACCCTCCAGTCATAAATAAATCCTACTTGAAGTGTCAATGGCTGTGAGTCTGAAGTGAAATGTCAGTGTGGCATTTCGGCGCTTTCAGGAGAAGCCCCCTGAGGGCCAAATAAATCATACAACAAGGCTACAAGACACCGAATTTGCCTTAAAATATAATGTGAACAGATGATTCTGTTTTATCACACCAGAGGTGAGAGCATGGGAAGCTTCCTCAGACAAGATGAGGTGGGTCGGGGGGAACAAGATTTGAGGTATATGCTGGGAGTCACTGAGAGAATCGGGTTATTCTCTGCCAGAAAGCAAGGGGTTCTGGTCACCGGTACAACCTGCAGCTAAATTGGGCTTGAATCTCTTAATTCAACCCCAAACATCTGGGTCTATGATAAATCCGGATTATATAAAGAATGTTGAAGTAGCAGCCAGGCGTATGCCATAGAGAGGCCATGGTACAGCTGTCCCTTCTTAATACG
The DNA here is from genome assembly GCA_902168405.1 of Peromyscus aztecus. Classification (NCBI taxonomy): domain Eukaryota; kingdom Metazoa; phylum Chordata; class Mammalia; order Rodentia; family Cricetidae; genus Peromyscus; species Peromyscus aztecus. The sequence goes on from CABHPQ010000449.1 coordinate 68,747, forward strand.
CAAGTGTAGTGTGAGTACGTCAGTTCAAATATTCCTTGATAATATTAGATATTTCAGTCTCCTTTGTCCTGGGAGAGTAGGGCTCACTGTGTCGTGAGGAGGATCCATCTAAGATTGTTCCTTTAGGAAGTGATGTGTCTGCAAGCTCAATGTCAAGTTAAAAGCACTGACCAAGGTCAGTTAAGAGCTTGGACCCAGACCTTCGAACTTGGACATCTTACTAGTCATTAGTTTTGCTGAGGCTTTTCTGTGATGGCGCAGCCAGGAAACACCAGTTCCCTTAGTTGGCACTGGGGAGATGGTGGCACTTTTGAACTCGGCTCTGATCGTCTCTGTGGTATTTGCCTGATTGTAGCTCGGGGTTGTGCCCAGTCCTTGCAAGCTCCTGGTCTTACGGCCTCCCTAGGGTTGAGAAACGGTCCTTTCCCCAGACTGAGAACTGATAATGTATTAAGTCAAAAGCAAAACTTCAGGTCGCCCTTTAGAGTCTTTGTGTGACGCTGCCCTTTGGTTAGTATGCCAAATGTAAATTTTAAAAAGAGTCATGTAGACTGAGTCAGTTTCAGAGCAAAGGAGGTTAGCGTGCTTCGTATTATGTTTCTGGGACTCCCTGGAAATTGCATATGAAAAGTACATTTTACTTTCTGGCCAGTCGAGAACAAGCTCCAGCTGATTTCAGCTGCTGTTATTTGATGTGTGAAAAATGGTTTAAAAAAAAAAAAGATTTTTTTTTTTCCTCAAAGAATTTTGTTATCAGCTGTACTATGCAGCCTGGCATAAAACCCTTGACAATATCAAAAGAGATGGTATCGTGTAAATGTAACAGAGAGCAGAATGTGATTCTCTTTCATGATGTGGCCAGAAAAAACAAATTACATTGAGTGACCCAGCGCACCCTGACTCCATTAGGCCCCCAGATCTTGTTCACATAACATTCTGCCCCAGTAAAAAGATTATAAAGGAGAGGTTGGGGGGGGGGGGAGTAGGGGAAGCTGTCAAAAAAGAAGAAGTCGTCCTGTTCATGTAGGTCTGATTTATGAACTGTTGGGATCGTTTTCCAAAGTCTGCCGTCGCAGCCTCTCGCCTGGCTGATAAACATTGCACAAAAATTCTGCCGTTTTGCTGTGAATCCAAAATAAAAAAAAAAAAATCTGATTCTTACATGTCCAGAGTCCCCTTTTGGACCCTGGGAGGAAGGAACATTGGAGTCTCCGAAGAGCTGCTGGTGACAAATGTCTACTGTGTTCCTGATGCTGGGGACGAAAGTGAGACTTGAAAGAAGAGAAAAGGCGCAAAGGGAAGCCTTCCTCCTTCAGCTCCTCTGCAGCCAAATGCTGACCTACCGGATTTTCAAACGCCCCCCCCCCCCCACCAGCCATTTTCCCTTACATGTTGTGTCTGTTCCCCAGAAACACGCCCTTTTTGGGTTTCAAACTTGATGGAATTATAGAAAACAAAGTGCAAAGTTCCCAGGCCCACAGTTTTCTCACAGCTAGAAAAAGGGTGGGAGAGAGGACGTGGATTACCCTGGCTGTCCCCAGACCCCACGGCTTTCTTTCTGAAAGCAAATTCTTTTAAAAAACTACAGAGGGAGCAGAACTCAGCAGTCATCTGGCTATGGGTGAACATGATTATGTTTTAAAATAATAATGATGCCAAAGGTTATAGAAAAGAGGAAACTGTTCTCTTTGTTCCAAGACTGTATATTTAATAGAGATGAATATCTCTTAAGGCATAAATACAAAAATCTTTTTTTTTTCTTGGAGAACCAGTCTAGACTTATAGAAAGCACCATAAAACGGTTCTTTTTAAATGGCCAAATTATCTTCCAATGCAACCTTATCTGCCCCAGAAGTGAAATGAATGCAAGTTTCGGAATGGATCTGGCCGCTCCAGGGTCAGGTTCTGATATCGATCTGGGCTGACATCATATCAACGAGGGTATCCCAAGGGTTGTATTTGTGTCCTTTTCCACCGAGGGCGGGTCACCTACCTGAGCCAGGCTGAACATGTTTGCCTAGGCTATGCCGAGGAAGGACTCGAAGCGTGAAATGGTTTGAGCATCTGCTTGAAGAACAGTTTGTTCCCTTTGGGTCCAACATCTTGGTCTTCTGGGAGCCTTTTGTGGGTCCTTTGACCCTGGGGAAGTCATTTCTCAGTGCCACTTGCAGTACTTGGGTGTTGGCTAAAAAATCATGTACATAATGTATTATTTCACAGCCAGGATGACAGAGTGTGGGAATGGAGAGGGCTTTCGTGAGTAACGTGCTTAGTAGACCCATGAGCTCAGCTTCTTCCCATCCTCATCACCCTGAAGAACCGGGGGTGGGTGGACAGAGGTGAGGCAGTGTGGTGTGGTAGCTGGAACACAGTGGCAACAGTCATCTTGGCCATGTCGAAACCTTATTTGCCACAGGCATGAGGCTGCTCGGGCATTTGGTGTCCCAGGGCACTTAGTTCTGGCCAAACTTGCCTTCTTTTTCGTTTTCTTTGTTTTTGAAAAAAAAAAAAACTGAGATTTTAATTTATTTTTTATTGTATGTGTATGAGTGTTTTGCCAGCATGTGGATACACCATACGCTTGCTGTGCCTACAGAGGCCAGAAGAGGGTGTCAGATCTCCGGGGACTGGAGTTATAGACAGTGGAAAGCCACCATGTAGGTGCTGGCAATCCAACTCAGGTCCTTTAGAAGGGCAACCAGTGTTCTTAACGACTGAGCCATCTCTCTAGTCCCCTTTCTATTTTCAAGGGGAAAGTCCTCAGTAACTTTTTATTATTATCATTGTTATTTTTTTTTTTTTTGAGACGTGATCTTTCTACAGAACCCTAGTTATCCCAGAATTCACCATGTAGACCAGGCTGGCCTAGAACCCACAGAGACCTACCTGCCGCTTACCTCCCAAATGCTGGGATTAAAGGTGTATGTATGCTATTATGTGATTCAGTAACTTATTTTTAAAAAAAGTCTCAAATGTCCCCTGGGCATGAAAGTCATTGTTTAGTAGCATACTGATACAAATTTAAAATATGTGAATTAGAACAATATGGAATTTATTTTGTTAGAATGATCCATGACCTTTAGGTCTCAAGGAATCACACGATCTTGTATATTTGGTTTGTTTTTCCTAGGATATTTTTCCAATTCAGAAGAAGAGGAGAAATCCTACCTGATACTGCCATAGCAACAAGAGTGTTGAGTACTCACATTTTCTGGAAAAAATAGGTAAATTATTACTTCTCCTGCAAGCCCAGGGTGGGAGATTTTCATATAAGAATAAAGACACTCAATGATAGCAATCATACATTTTATTGTAGCCTCTGTAGTGATTTCCAGGGGGTGGCTTTGAAGGGGACACTAATGGGGCCTGGCCTTCACTGTTTTTACTGAGGTCGAATTCAATGTGATGATGTTCAGCATGGAGTAGATTTTAACAAGAGTGACTTGATTTTTCTCACTCTTTGACCATCATTATATGAGAAGTACTAACAGAAGTATGAATGAGAGAGAGAGAAAGAGAGAGAGAACTAGAGAGCGAGCGAGAGAGCTACACAGAAAGAGCTAGAGAGAGAGCTAGAGAGAGAGAGACAGAGCTACAGAGAGAGCTAGATAGAGAGCGAGAGAGACAGAGCTACATACACACAGAGAGATAGATAGATAGATAGATAGATAGATAGATAGATAGATAGACAGACAGACAGATAGATAGATAGATAGATAGATAGATAGATAGATAGATAGATAGAGAGGTGCTAATGTGACCAAAAACAGTTGAGCTGCTACAAGTGGCATTTCTTTCTCTTTGGTAGAAATCCCTTGACGTCATCCCTGAAGGAAGGCAACTGAGGCAGCTCTATGACACAGGGAGGCATTCTTTTGGGCTTCCATGGTGGTTCCCATCCATTCTCTCTGATATATGTGATGGCTGCTCTGTGATAATATATCCTTACTGGGAGATAAGGCGGGGTACTGGTGCTGACGTTGTGTTTAAGGACTGGCCTGGGTTGGGAATGGGCCAACAACTCAGCTTAACAGCTCTGATCGACTTGCAGTGGCTGCTGGGAAGGAATCTAAAGATGAGCTAGTGGCAGTTCCAGAGAGGTGTCATTACCAAAGTTCAGTGCTTCTCTTCAGGTGTGACAGGGCCAGCAGTATTTGAAACATGCCATGGGGCATGGCGGAGACAACAGACTCAGATAGATAAGGAATCTAACCAGGCCCACTCTGGAAAGCGGGGAGATTTTGAACAAGTGAGTTACCTCTCTGAGTTCAATGTTCTTCTCCAGAAATGAGAATGCCATCTTTGGGGAGCTCTTGCAAGGCTAAAGGAATGGGCCAAGGCTAAAGCTAGACATGTTTTCTCTCGTTCTCATAACTGTGGCTAGCCAAGGGTAACGATTAGTGTCAAGTGAGGAGCCTTGGAATTAGAGAGATGTGGTTTAGACTAACATTATTCATGTTTCACGATTGTGAAGAGACTTTATTAGGAAACTCAAGTCAAGAATAAATTCAGAGTAACACTTCCTTAGAGCAAGGCCAAAGTCATAATGCTGGGGATGTGCATTTTTCTGATGGACTTGGGAAGATCGCCTTCAACAGGAAATGGTGGTAAAAATGGAATGATTGTAGGTGTAGTGGGGAAATTCCAACCCCATCCTAGCGTTTTGCCCCTCAGCATGTTTTCCAGTTGTGTGATGAATGCTCACGTCTTTTTGAGTCAGGATCTCATTCCTCTGTATTGGAGCAGACTTGAAAGCCATTGGCTTTCAGACTGAGCCTCCAGGATTTACAGTAAGCGTGAAAATATGTATCAACTGGACAGACAGATGAAGACAGGGAGAATCAGGAAGAGGACCGCTAAACAGGGTAGAGAGGTTAAGGTGAAGAAGACGTGGGAAGAGAGAAACGGAGGTGTGCGCCCTATGTGGCAGGAGTGTCTAAGCTACATCTGTCTCTTCCTCGGCAGCTTTGGGACTATATTAATTACTATGGTAAAATATCTGACAGAAACATCTTGATGGTGGAAGGGTTTATCTTGAGTCCTAGTTTAAGGAGGAATCTAGTCCATCATGGCTGAAAGGCTGATCGCATGTATCAGGAAGGAGAGAGATCCATGTTGGTGTTCAGACCACTTTCAGTTTTTGTCTTTTTAGTCAATCCAGGATTTTACCACCCATGGGATGGTGCCACCCACGTTCAGGGTGGGTCTTTCTTCCTCAGTTAAGCCTCTCTGGAAACACCCTCAGGTGTGTCTCCTAGGTGATTCTAAATCCAGTCAAGCTGACAATGAAAATGAACCATCAAAGGAACGATTTCTTGAACGCTAGAAACTTCACCAGACTCCAGTGCATCTGTTTGGGGGCAGTGGGAAAAGGCTAATCACAAATGACTTCAGGGAGAATTATTCTCATCCATACAATGAAACTGGAAAGTATCCTTGTGAACCAAACAGCATCATAGAATCTACCGGAGAAAGAGCATGAAGCAGCCTGCTGATCTTCCTGTGGTGAGATAGAACAGGTGGTGTAGGAAGACATTTATTTAGGTTTCATCATCATCATCATCACCACCATCACCATCACCATCATCATCATCACCATCATTTCTAGACTAAGGTGACATTTCCAGGACCAAAGGGGCACACTAATTTGAATCATCTAATCATCTCTCTGGTGTTCTTTTGATCAGAAAATTATGGTTGGGGCTAAAGAGATGGCTCAGCAGTCAAGAGTATTTGGCAGATTTGCACAGATTCAGTTCTAAGCACCCATATTGGGCAGCTCACATCTGCCTGATGTGAGTTTCAGGAGATCTGACACCCTCCTCTGGCCTCTGTGAACACTTGCATACATGTAGTACATAGACATGCTCTCAGGTCCCTACACATACACAAAATAAAATAAAAGAAAAGAAAAGAAAAGAAAAGAAAATGATGGTTACTATAGGCACTTGGCAGTTATGATTAAGGACATCAGAGTTTCCTGTTATTAGCCAGACATAGTAGTATATGTCTGTGATCACAGCACTCCAGAGGCTAAGACAGGAAAAACTCAAATTTAAGGCCAGCCTATGCTATATAGCAAGACTCTGTCTCAAAAAAAAATTCATTAACATCCCCCTCCCTGACACACACACCAAAAAAGAAGAAGGGAATTTTCCAAACTCAAATCTACCCAGGACAGGGTGACAGAGCTTTATTGGATTTCAGCAGACAAAGGCTTATCATCCATTGACCTCCCAACCTGTAAAAGGCTCCTTCACATAATCAGTATGGGGACCATAGGATTCTAGGCTTTATCTTAACGACACCCTCATGTTTGTGAGATGGTTTTTCTCTAGTTATCACAGTAACTGTCCTAACTGAAAAGGGGTTTGAGGAAAGAAGGATTGAACAGACAGAAACAAGGGAAGGGTTTGGAGAGTCTCTTTTCTTCCCAACCTGTCAAGGACAATAGGAAAATCATGAAGCGGCAAGGTCTAAAGGGCGGGAGGCTAGCGGGCTCCGTGTGTCTCATGGAAAGAAAGAAAGGGTACCTGCTTGGGGCAGGAAATCCATCTAGGGCTTCCTAGCAAAGGAACCAGAGATAAAAAAAAAAAAAAAAAAAAAAAAAAAAAAAGTTGGCAGAGGATCCCCTTTGTAACGAGTTGTCCACCTGGTCTCAAGCAGGCAGTCCGCACAGGGGTCAGTCAACTAACATTTCCACTTTCCGATCCCGTCCTCGTCACCAGTCCCCCTGGTTGCTTGGGAAGACTTTCCATTGCACAACTTTCAGTACGTGCTTTAATTCAACCAGACACAGTAGAAATCTTGGGAATTTTGCTTTCAAATGTTTGTGGTTGGCGAGCATCTTTCAACCAGTTCTTGCCCCACTTAAAATGTTTAAGTAATAGTTCATAATAAATCTGAAAAAGAGAATTCTCCTATTTCCCTCCTACCCCTCCCCCTTCCTCTTTTTGTCTCCCCCTCTTCTTCCTCCTCCTCCCC
>CABHPQ010000449.1:75830-90751 GCA_902168405.1 Peromyscus aztecus
TCCTCCTTGCCATTATCTTCTGACTCAGGGCCAACTGGCTTGTGGCAGCGCAGCATTAATGTTACCCCCCATCTTTGCAAACACGTTTGGAGCGAATCCTGTGATGGAGATGGAGAGAGCATTTAGTTCCTGGAGTCTTAGCCCTTCTGTTAATGAACAATGCTGGCACTGTAATTTACAGATGGGCTTATGACATTCCAACCTCTACCCAGGTCCCGAGTCCTCAGCTCTCAGTGGTGAGGAGATGATGAATGAGTTAATATTTGTTCACGGATTTGCAGAAAAGCAAGGTCTTAAGTGCTTATGTGTTTTGATTTCAAGTTGCACTTCTACATGGTTTCCTCTAAGTAAGGGGAAGGAGACAGTGGCAGAAAGGACACCAGACACTCTTTCCACTCCTCCACGAACCTCCGGGACTCAGAAGCAGTATTGCCTGCTCATGGTAACACTTGCTCATGTGATACACGCGAAGGGGTGCAGCCAACAGCTGCTCTGCTCATACCCTCCATCCAGTACCTTCTGGGAGCACCTACCCAGCCTCTGCACTCCGAACCTCCCTTATGCCCAGTGCCCATGATCCTTCACCAGAACTTTCCACCAAGTGCAAAAATTCTGTCTTTTGTCCTTCAGAGCCCAGAGAGATGACTGATCAGCTATTTTGCAAAAGTAATTTAATCTAGGGGGTTAACCATTGCTAATATCTCAGGAAATCTTTTTCAAAGATCATTATAGTAATAATAACAAATGCAAAAACCAGAACAGTGAAAACAATAATGATAATGTCACTTATCAAGTTTTGAGCACGGGTGAAAGTCTGTGCAAAATTCAGATATGATCTAATCAATCCTTGCAGGCATCATGGGTGTGGGAGTAATTATCTTTATTTTGGTTGTGGGGAGACAAACCCAGAGAAGTTCACTAATTTGCCTTAAGTCACACAGCTGGGAAGAAGCAGGGTTGGGGTACACACCACCACACCTTCAGTTTTTTAGGTTATAAACTCAAGATATGTGGGAAGATACTCTTATCTCCAAGACTTGCATGTGCTTTTCACCTAGGAGATAAATAAGTTCTTATTAACTGTGTTGGGTTTAGATAGTCTCTGTGTGATGAGGGACATGGGGTGCTCCAGTCCCATACCCATCACTGCTGTAACAACAACCTACCCTCCCCGCGCCCCCCCCAACCACCACCACATAAACACAAAGCACAAAGGAATGACCAGTGTTTGTACTGAAGTTGTTGTGGATCTAAGGGAGGTAGTGTGGGAGTTGAGGATTCTCTCACTCACCAAATGAGAATTATCGAACCTTTCTCCATTCCCCTGGTCTTTGAAGTCAGAGCACATAAACAAGTACCTGACTACATCAAAGGCTATCTGAGCTTGACAAATATCTTAGAAACTCTTAGCAGCCAACTCAATGTTCAGCGTTTGTTAACCACACAGACTTCCTGGCATGTCTTCAAGGGATGCTCCTACTGATAAAGGATCCTGAGAACTTCCCCTGTCGGCTTCCATTTCCGGCACGCCCTTGGCCACAAAGGGGAAACTCTTGGAAGTGAATTCTAAGGGGAGGTGGCACTCCTCGACGGCAGTTTTTCGTTGATGGCAGTTGATTCTGTTTCTCTTGGTGAAGTTCCCATTTCCCCCAGGTTAAGAAAGTGAGGTGATCGCAGAGGAATGCGGGTTGTTATACATCTTGCAGGAAATCCACAAAGACATTCCTTTTCCTTCTGGAGTCTGAAGGTGAAATGGAGAACTGGGACAAGCCATCTGCAAAGCTCAAAAGCTGTGGCTTTTACAAGCAAGCACAGTAGCTGTGTGGCCTCAGGTATGCCGACACTTCCTGAGGGTCTGTGTCTAGCAAGCTCAAGGCTACCACTCCCATCTCTCGGCTACTCCTCCTTAGGGTCTCTTTCCAGTCAGTTCAGGACAGAGAACATTTACGGGGAAAGGCCTTGAGACCCATTATCATGCAAAGATTCAAGATAAAAAGACTTCCAGCTGTCATTAAGGTTTCCTGCCCATCCCTTCCAGGTGCTCTCTAGAGGAGGCACCACAGGCTAGCTGTTCCGTCCTCGTCTTTCTGTGTGGCATTCGGATCCACTTGGAAATTCATAATTGGGTGGGCTGTGGGGCTGCCTGAGTCCACTTGTGCAGGTGAAGTGTGTGCTAGTCAGGGCTTGGGGACTGGGGACTGGTGTCCTTCCTCAGACCACACACAAAGGGAACTGAAGGGAAACCGTGTGTGGTTCATTTCCTGTAGAGCTGGACACAAAACCAGCTCTCCCCTCCAAGGGATTGAGAGTTCAAGCTGGAGTCAAATACAAGGGCCCGGGGATACAGGTTCGTGTTACCCAAATATGATGTTCCAACGTGGTGATGGCTGTGTGGAGTTCTTAGAGTTGGCAGCTGCCAGCCTTATTCTTCACGCTGTAAAGACAGTCTTTGTGACTGGAAATGGTGGATTCAGCTTCATAGAGATACTTATGATCTCAACAGTGCCCCATATAAAATTTGCATATGTGATAGTTGTGTGTGTGTGTGTGTGTGTAGGTATGTATACTCGTATGTATAAATGTATGTAAATCTTTCCTCCACCTAAAAGCAGCCTACCCTGTAATCCCATGATTACAGCATCCTTTCCTCCTGTACTCCTGGGAGCCGTCTATGGCTGGCACCTTGGTGCCCCTCCCAGCTTCTCCGTTGAAATGCCACCCCTAGAGCACTGACATGAAAATGTGGGGATTTCAGGGGGTGGTTGGGTCAGGAGCTCATGAATGGGATTGATGCTCATATAAAAGACGTTCATGGGAAATTATTTGTCTCTTTGACAACGTAAAGCCACAGAAATAAGTCGCTACCTTTGAAGCAGAGAACAGGCCCTCACCAGACACAAAATCTGCTAGTGTCTTGGGAAAGCCTCTGTACCCCGATATTAAGCCTCTCTGTTGAAGCAGTAATCCAAATCAGACTGAATCACACTTAATTAAGAAAAAGCCCAGGTTTAATGAGTAAAACGCTCTTGGATGGTTTTCAGGCCCCCAGAGAGGAGACAGGGAAGACAGACCAAAAAGCCACGGATCTGTTTTCTGGGGGGCAGTTTAAATACCCTGTGCATCTCTAGGGGAGGGGTGTTTGGTGGGCTTTCTGAGATGGGGCAAGGTTTGGAGCGAGAAAGATGGGGCTTGAGTGGAGCTTCCACCAGAATAGTCTTAGCCTGTTTTCTTTAGCCCCCAGAACTGTGGGTGGCAAATTCCTGTTGTTTATAGATCACTCAGCCTAAAATATTATGTTATAGCAGCAATATGAACTAAGACAGACCCCAAACTCAAAGACGCCCCTAGCTTCCTAGGTACAGTTCATCTTTTTCTTTTCTTTTCTTTCTTTCTTTTTTTTTTTTTTCAAGACAGTTCTCTGTGTAGACCAGGCTATCCCTGACCTCACAGAGATCTGCCTGCCTCTGCCTCCCGAGCACTAGGATCAAAGGCGTGCGCCCCCACACCTGACTCATCCTTTTTTTGTTCTTTAAACCAATGGCCCTGTGAGCCACATTGAAAGATGATACCCACGTAAGAGCTTGCGTGCTTCCCGGTCCTTTAAGGGTGTGCACTTCTAACTGGGGTAAGTCTGTAAGACTGCCAAAAGCTACCACACTATAGTAGAGACAGGCAGAGCATAGTTTCCATTTCCTTTTGGAGCCTGGCTCCTAGCATTCCTCTGGATGTATTGGTACCTTGTGGATGCTTATAGCTCTGACTTTGAAAATCACCTTCAGCCACAGCTCGAGTTTATCAACAGTCACACAATGCAAGTTCCTTAGATAAAGACACAGCTTATTTCCTGCAAGGTTGTTTACAGATATATTTTCCTGGTTGCTGGTATCATCTTTTAAAAGAAAGTGAGTTGGGTATTTTCTCCTAAATACGTTAGACAAACTTGGAAATGATTTTTTTGTGTTTCCCGTCTCTTGCTCCCATATTCTAAAGATGATATCTGCTAATAAATGTACTTAATGCTCTCAAAGAAAAATAGTGTTTTAGATGACCTTAGAAATGGATAATGCTGCTTCTGTTCTTAGTTGATGTCTGAGGGATTTGAGAAAAACGTGTCCTGTGAGAATGAGTCTCAAAGTTAATTGCAACTGAGCAGAAAACCCAAAGCAATTGGAAATTTAATCTTAAATGCTATAATGGGGTGTCCCATGCCAAAAAAGAAAATTGGCTTAGTGGTTTTTGAAGGAATCACAGAGTACATTGCCTATTTAATTGCTTTAAGTTTTAAGACTTTTATGAATATATTGACATGATTAATTATTAAAATGAAACAGCTGAATAAATTTGAAATAGCTGAGAAAACAAATGTTCAAGATATATGTACATTTACAACTATAGTGTTTTATATGCAAATACCTTGTATAAATATATGCACTGTGTGTGTGTATACACACACACACACACACACACACACACACACACACATATATATGGATGCATATTTATTGAACATATGGTTTGTGTCCATTTTGTAATAGGAATCTGCTTAGCACTGGGGGTGTTCAAAAGGATTAGATATTTGAACTACACATATCGGAATTGCCTTGGCTCTTTGAAGGGATAGGAATGCTTGATGGGCTAGCGAGATGGCTCAGTGGTTAAGAACACTGGCTGCTCTTTCAGAGGACTCATGTTCTCAGGACCCACGTGATGATTCACAGTTGTCTATAGCTCTAGTCTCAGGGGATCCAGTTCCTTCTTCAGACCTTCCCAGTCACCAGGCCCTCGAGGGGTACACGGGCATAAACGCAGGCATAACTCCCATACACATAAAGTAAAATTCAAGATGGTTAAAAAGAGTGAGTGGAACTATATTTGGCTACTTTTGAAAAGCCCAGTGCCTTTGGGGTTGACAAGTACCAAAGTGAAGATAAATGTTCAACTGAGGCAGGAGGGAGCTATGACTGGAGCACAGGGCTTTAAATACATTGATATTGTTTCATAAGCTAGTTGTGGTGTACGTGGATATGCACTGTAGGCGTCTTTATCTATTTGTTTTGTTTAAACAACAACGGCTTTATAACATAACTTTGAAAACGTCTAATTCCTCCCTCAGAATTTCTTGCAGCTGGTGCCCTTGGATGTCATGCTTCTGTGCTCACCTCTGATTCCCACCTTCGTCCTTTGTAAGAAACGTTCCTGCGGTGGGAGAGATGGCGCAACAGTTAAGAGCATTGGCTGCTCTTCCCGAGAACCCTGGTTCGCTTCCCAGCACATGGCAGCTCACAACTGTCTATAATGCCAGTTCCAGGGCTTTTGACATCCTCACACAGACATGCATGCAGGCAAAAGACCAATGAATGTAAAATAAAAATAAATTATATATTAAAAAATGACTGCCAGGCGGTGGTGGCGCACGCCTTTAATCCCAGCACTCGGGAGGCAGAGACAGGCAGATCTCTTGTGAGTTCGAGGCCAGCCTGGGCTACAGAGTGAGTTCCAGGACAGGCTCCAAAGCTACACAGAGAAACAAAACAAAACAAAACAAACAAACAACAAAAAATGACCACACCATGCCAGTTGGGTCATCCCAGTTCCAGCCCCTCAGGGAGACGAATTTCACTTCCTTTCTTTTTGTGGGTGCCTGATGAACTCACAGAGAGCAGTGTAAGTGAGGTTTGTAGAGCTGGAGGCATTTTCTTTTCGAGGATTCAATCAGCTTCAAATTCAATCCTTCTAAGCATCCTACCACTGCAAGTTTGATCCCCAGCACCGCCAGCCGGGGCAGTGCTCTCCAATTCCCACTCAAGTCGGCTCTGTGTCTTTTCTCTCCTCAGTTTTCTTCATGAACTCTACACGCTTCTTGCTCTGTAATGAATACAAATTTGAGCCTTTCCTGTCTTGAGTTTCAACCCCACTTTACAGATATTGAATAAATATCCTTCTGAAGATGAGTCAGGCTCGGCCCCTGGAATCTGTGTGTCCCAAACACACCAATATGTTCAAAATTTTTATTACATAAACAAAAAAGGCATGGAAGTGTCCCTGAAGTGTTTTTCTGCTGATGCTAATCTTTTCAGAAGTTTCAAGTAGCATTTTTTTTTCATTTTCTCCATTATTTATAGCAAATTACAATCCATTAAAAGTTTCCAAATCTACATAGGTTGACTTGACCTAGATATGTGCAAAGCATAAAGTTGAAGAACCACAGAAGTAGAGGTAAAAGGTAGAGGAACGTGGAGGAGAGAAGTCATTTGGAAGAGGTGGACTGAGAGGTTAAATTGTCTGAGTGACTGAGATAGAAGTCAGACCTAAATTGCCTGACAGCCACAGACATCTCTGCTCGGGGAATCTGAGAGCAGAAAACAAAAACCAGAAAGTTTATCTTCAGGGCCAACCCATGCCTACATCCAGAAGGAAGATGAAGGAGAGAGTCTAGAGGAGGGCCTTGCGTATACGTGGGATTCGAGTTTCCACATAGTTATTTTTGAGGGAAGAAACAAGATTAAATGAAATTTCAAGAAGCTACAGACTGAGCCGTGTCTTGCAAAACTCACATTGAGATCTTAATCCCCAGCAACTCAGCCTGTGACTCCATTTGAAGATGGGGAGTTTGAGTACCAGTGAGGACTTCAGGGTAGGCCTTTGTCCAAGCTGACTGATGTGTTTAGGGAAGAAAAGAGTAGAGTACACTAAGTGCACTTTCAGGGCTCAGAGGAAAGACCAAGGACACGCGAGGTGAAATCGGAGGAACCCAGTACCAGTGCACCTGAGTTTGGACAGCTAGGCTCCAGAAGGGAGAGAAGACAACATTTTCTCAGTTAGGTCACTAGCCTGTAGCATTTGTTAGGGTAGCTCCAGTTGACAAAGACACAAGTTTGTGGAGTAGGAAGACGGGATGAAACTGTAAACAAAGCAGCAGTCTTTGGGGAAACAGAGCACACCATCATTCGAGAATGTAGTTTTGAAATTATGATAGAAGATAAGGTTGCCGAAGTCAGATGTCTTAAATCCACTTAATCCAATTATTTGGTGGCCTGGAAAGCAACATGTATTAAATTGGAATATGTGGCAGTTTGGGTAAGCAAAATAACCAGCTAATATAATTAAACTATCTTCCATGTTTATAAATAATAATTTTATAACTTTCTGCAACAGTGCTTGGCTGCTTTGGATTAAATATGATAACAGTGGTGTTGGATACATTATTATGGATGGGAGGTGAGGGATGTCACAGAGATTCTTGAATGTGAGACATCCCAATAGAAAAGACTGACCCTGGCTTCCATTTGGTAGGAAGTGATGGAAGCCAGAAGGAGGATCAGATATGAAAGGGGAAAATGGGACAGAAATACTGAAGAAGGTCGTGATGTAATTTTGGTCAATGAGAAAAACAGAAGTAGAGGACCAAGAGCATGTGGCTAAAGAAGACATATGTTTGAGTTAAGATTTTGTGGATTGTTATTTTTTGTTTGTTTTTTCAAGTCAGGGTTTCTTTGTGCAGCTTTGGAGCCTGTCCTGGAACTCTGTAGACCAAGCCTGCCTGTGCCTCCCGAGCGCTGGGTTGTGGATTATTTTTTTTTTTACTATAACTTACTTTTACTCCTTCTTGCCATATTAAAGAGATTTGGAAAGATGTATTCATTAAATCCTGAACAATACCCTTGGTGGCAATCTGATTTAATAGCTACGGTCATTGTGTGGCTTGATTTCATTCAGGATCTGTTGCCAGAAAACTGCTCCAATGCCTATCTGCAACTTCACACAAACAAAGCTGAAGAAGTTCTGAGAGGCGGGAAGAGAGGTTGGGGAGAGGTGTCAGTCAGTAAAGGGTTTGCTATGTAAGCCTGAGGACCTGGTCTTGATCCCCAGACCCTTGGGGAAAAAAAAAAAAAAACAGCAGTGTGGTGGCTGCATTTATAATTATAATCCCAGTGCTGGGCAAGTGGGGACAGGAGGATCTCTGGGGCTCGTTGGCCAGCAGTCTAACCTAATCAGCAAGGACCAGGTCCTAGTGAGAGACTGTTTCCTAAAATAATGAAGTGGATAGCTCCCGAGAAATGGCGTCTGATACTGACCTCTGACCTCCACAAGTTCAGGTGCATGGAGCCTCCCCTCCCATGTATATATATGTTCATATACCGCCCCCCCCACACAATGAAAAGTGAGTAATGAAAGAATCCTAACTTAGATGACATTATAAAATGTTGCTCACAGAGCATACAAATCTTTGGCAGAACTGGTTGTTATATTTCAAAGATCCCGATGGGGTGCCCTGCATGAGACACTACCCTAGAAGTCCCTGGGGTGATAAAATATGGAAAGTCTTGCCCTCAGAGTCATCACATATGAAAGGTGAGGAGCAATTGCCTGCTTCCATCCTTCTATTGGAAGATTGTAATACATTGCTGCTCACCAACCAACCACAGCTGATTTGGTCCAGCCATGGTCACATGACCCAGATTAGGCCAGTGTATCCTTTCCTTGAGAATTTCATGTATGAGATGGAAAACTTGGGGCCCCCCTAGGCTTTATAGCTTGAAAATGAAGCCAACAAACAGAAAATCCAAGATGAGACAGAAGATTAAGTGGCAGATATCTGGTTTCCAAGAATACCTGGCTTAATTGGTCAGTTCTCCTTTACCATGGACACTGAGCTCTTGCTTTAGGCTCCCTTTCAAGCCTTACACTGACTTGGGTTAGAGACAATGACCCAAGAGATTCCTAACAAATACAGTGATATGAAATATGACTTAAATGATCATAGTTAGACCTGCTAGATCTAAACCTCAAAGTCTACAGAGTGACCCCCCCCCCCAAAAAAAAGAGACAGTTGCTCCTGGGTTAGATAAGAAGGCTATTCCAGGAACCAAATGTAGATTTTTTTTCCCCTTTCTCAACACCAAAGCCAATTGTCAGGGCATACCCAAGGCCCAGTTTCTACTTTTTAAATTGTTTAAAAGTTCTGGAAATGCTCCCTCTCCTCCCCATTTCTCCTCTCCTCAGAGGTATATACAGGTGGCAAAACTGAGCTAGCTCTGTGCTCTCGTGGCACCCTGCCTGTAACTTCTCAAACAGTCCCTTTTAAACTCTTCTCAATTTGATATGATATGCCATTTCTTTGTGTCAAGATCTTGACACTTTCATGAAGGCAAGTCTTAAAAGGTAGGAGCCATGGTGTTCTCAGAATTCATGATTCAGTGTTTATTGATAGCTGAGATCTCATCCGGACTTTGGGTCTTTCTAATCTATATATACAACAAAGGAGAGAAGTCGCAGAACTCTTGCAAAGTTATCATTTTCAGAAAGGCCATGGCGGAGGCCATACTTCTTTTCTTCACTGGCCATGATTATCTTTGCCTGTACCATTATTGTATCACCTTGCAACAATAACATCAATCCTTTCCTGGTGACTGAGGATGGCAGAGCAAGAAAGGAGAAAGGGCCAGTTCTTTGACAAGGACAGTTTGCCATTAATTCACCCTGGCATTGCCCCATCTTTGGCTTTTTCTTTTTTTTGGATGTGAAATAACAAGCTGTCAATTCTTTAGCCACATCCAAAGTTGTTCTCCATTAGCTCTAGTGGGAAACATCCTAGCAGATACATATTCCAGCCTTTGTCTTCTTTCTAAAGTGAACAGCCTTCCTAAACATTATCTATGACATTTGAATACTGGCTGGAGGTATTTCTTTTTCTTCTACTCCAGAATAACTTTTTCTTATGTCATGAAGGAACTTATCTGATTTTGTTCACTTTTATACAATAAGATTTAGTTCATGGAAATTTAGAACTAGTGATATCTTCAGATTCAATCTTAAAAAATATATATTAATATACATATATATAACATATATGCTAGCATATGTTAACTATAAATATAACTATAAAGCAGTGGGTCTCATTATGACATCACCACTGTTAGGATTCTGCTGTGCTCCAGCTGCATGACTGCACATGCACAGTTCAGGAATTAAGCAAAGAGTCTTGCATCTTACATCATCAGTGTGCGCAGCATGGTCACACAATCAGCGTGGTATAGCTCCGTAAGCCCACCTGTGCATGTTCACTGGAAACCCTTAAAAAGCCGGAAGCAGACCCCACCCGCTCTCTCTGTTCTGTGCTCTCTCCCCCCACCCCATCATCTTTCTCTGCTCTCTGCACATGCTCCTTCCCAGGCCTGGTTCTCTTGTACCCCCACCCCCACCCCTCTTTCTTCTAATAAAGCTCTGAAACTGATACTGGGTTCTGTCATGACTGTGACCTTTCTGTGCAGTAACCAGCACCAATAACCAACATCGTTTATCATTCATTTCAACCACAGATGTATATACTTTTAGTTCACACCCACTTCTATGAGTCATAAACCTTCCAAATGAACACCAATAGTCATTTCAGTTGCCCACTCCAGGAGGAAAAGGAAGGGTGGAGCAATTGTCCTCAGCCAGAGAAGTATGTATGTGGCTTTTTTTTTTTTTTTTTTAATGATTTTTTATTTACTCAAGCTGCTGAGTAGGATTGGTTTTGCGTGAAGGATTTTCCTCACCACAACCAAATCAAAACAAAATATCCAAACAAGAAGCAAGATGAGAGTACAGAAACCACAGCTGGAATCTCTTGTGACTGCCAGCTCTATTCTGTCCCCATTGTGGTATAGTTTGATTTGCCTTGTCTTATGCATCCAGGATTTTTTAACCATTAATACAGGATGCAAAAGTAAAACAAGAGGAGAACATGTCTACTTCTAAAGTATGGAGGACATTTTTATTGTAGGTATAAGGGAGAAAGCAGGCAGAGGGAAGAATCCAGGCTGAACATGGCAGACTAAACTGAACCATGAGACGAGAGAGAGGGAGAGCAAGAGTCACCTGACCAAGAGAGGCAGCTAGGACCAAGAAACTTGTATAGCCAAAATGACTGCATTGTATAGGGACCAGGCTGGGGGGAAGAAAAGAGGAAGCCCAGCCCCTGGGAGGCAGAGGTTTAGGGTAGGGGGTGGTGAGAAGTGCTGGGAGGAGCCACAGCCACTGAGTGAGAACTAACAAATACATTGTGTGAGGAGTTTCTGTTCATTTATTTGTTTGTTTGTTTTTACTCCTGTAACCAATTCAGTCAATTCACTGAATACTTACTATTTTTCTATTGTTATGCGGGGTGATAGAAATCAGAGGGCAGCAGGCAAATAGAAGAGATAATCCCCAAATCTAGTTTCAATACAATATAATGTTTTAATTTCCAGTTGATTCTTCTTCACATCTTTGTTTGCTGACACTCCCAATCTTTCAATTTGTTACCATAGTATTTTTCAATACTTATTTGTTAGACCATTTTTAAATAGCTATATAACTTTTAAAAAATAATTTCAACATCTGCCATTTTGAAATTTTGTCTCTTGATTATCTTTCCCCATGAAAATTTAGATTTTGCTGCCTTTCATAGACCATAGAATTTTGGACTATATCCTAAGCACTTAAGACCATGAGTCTGACTTGAATCTCATGGTGACAATCAAACATGAAAACAAAACAAAACAAGAAGTCAGATTTATAAAGAAACTTGTAAGAGAACAAAGTGCAGAACTTCAAAATGAGTAGAGAGGAACATTTGGAATATAAGGAAAAATAATTTCCAAAGGAGGTCAAGAAGGACGAGGAAAAAGAAAAACATAAAAGATGAGGAAATAGAGGATACAAGAGAAAATGGTAGCAATGACTCCTAATTGATTAGTAACCAACAGGTAATATGAATAGACTAAATGACACATTTAAAAGACACATGTAATGAGACAGGGATCAAATCCTAGCTTTATCTATCTATAAGAGACATCCTGAAAAGTGAAACCACAAGATAGAACATCAAATAATAAAAAGACTGTGGACAGAGTTTGCCTGTGTTGACTGCTTGCTCTCAAATAACCACTCAGAGTCTTAATATTAATTATAAATGCTCAGAAAATAGCTCAGGCTAATGACAGGGACATCTGGTTGTCTGAATAGTCACCCTAAGTTCTTCTGTAATGTTGGGGCACCCAACTTTGGCCTCCTATAGGCCTAGTTTATCTGACAGACATTTTTGAGAAGCAGGGAATTTTGAAGGCCTGTCCTATTAATAGCTAACTTTTATGTAGACGTATTTAAGAAGAAACACAAGGCCAAGGTAAGGAGAAAAACCCAAGAGGTCAGAGCTAAGAGCTTTACCCGCTTGCCGCTGGCTAGCCTCTTTCGCTGAAGCAACCTCTCCGAGAAAAAGGGAGGTATTTCCTGTGGGTTGTCTTTAAATAGACTTCTGTGCTCCTTTCTCATTGGTTTTTCTCCTTACCTTGGCCTTGTGTTTCTTCTTAAATACGTCTACACTTTTACATTTAAATTAACCCATATTTCTTATCTATGCTTTGCCACATGGCTTGGTACCTTTTCTCAGTATGACATGTCCATCTTGTTTCTTCCTGATTCTGCTTGCAACTCCTCTGACTCTGCCCTTCTCCTTCCTGGCATTCTCAGTTTGGCTTTCCTGCCTAACCTTATTCTGTTCAGCTATTGGCCAGTCAGTTTGCCTATTAAACCAATCACAGTGACAAATCTTCACAGTGTACAAAGGGGTTATTCCACATCATTTCCCCCTTATTGTCTAATTAAAAAAGGAAGAGTTTAACTTTAACATAGTAAAATTATATACAACAAAAACAGTTATCAAGTAAGAATTACAGTTGCAATATCTAGTCTATTTGTATTTGGCAAAATTAGAAAGAATATTTTTTTGTCAGCTATAGAATGTTTTATTTTAAACTTGCTGTTCAAATTTTCAAAAACAACACATGGCAAAGAAATAGCATACAACGTCTGCCATAATTCTACCTCTGAACTTCTCTTTCTCTATGATGTGGTATGTTATAATCTCAACTTCTTACATTCATGGTATTCTTAAGGCAGTGATGTCAACTTACCACTTTGAAATGGTTCTGTTAACATTATGAACTGCTTAAAACATTTTCCTTTTAGCATTCTACTGTTGCCCACATTAATGGCACAGTCAATATATCATGTTGCTGACAGTTATACTGTACAATTAGCTCCCAAGTCTGTGTCGAACAGAACTGCAACCTAAAGCAAGCATTTTCCTA
This sequence comes from Peromyscus aztecus, assembly GCA_902168405.1. Classification (NCBI taxonomy): domain Eukaryota; kingdom Metazoa; phylum Chordata; class Mammalia; order Rodentia; family Cricetidae; genus Peromyscus; species Peromyscus aztecus. Next base: position 88,946 of record CABHPQ010000449.1, read on the forward strand.
AATCAGTATACTCAGCTACTTTTTCTCAAAAGTATTCTGAAATGTTTTTGTAAGATACAATAATTTCATCTCTTTAGTCCTAACAGAATTCATGCTGTACTTTTTTTTTCAAAATATATTTGATATAATCTGTGCAAAATGTTAAGTTCTGTATAGGTATGTACCTTAGTCTGAAAAAGTTTATAAAATATACAGAAAATATTTTATTATCTGTTTTATCTTTGTGAGTCTAAAGTTTTATACCTAATTTACCTTTTATTATAACTAAGGAAAACTTTAACTATGACTATCTAGTCTTCAACTCCATCAAAGACCCCAGAAGGGTGAAATGTTACCTAATGACAGGGACATCTGGCTGTCTGAACAGTCACCCTAAGTTCTTCTGTAATGTTGGGGCACCCAACTTTGGCCTACAGGCCTAGTTTATCTGACAGACATTTTTGAGAAGCAGGGAATTTTGAAGGCCTGTCCTACCTTGTCTTGCCAAAGTGTGGCAATCACCTTTCTTTTGCGTCCTGCCGGTCCAGTTTGGACAGTATACTGTCAGCAATAGTTTTTTTTTTGCCCAAATGGCTAGTTTTGCCATAAGAAAAGAAAGCTTCATATGGAGTTTCTTCAGTGCCCATTATCTTCTCTGAAGTAAATTGGTGCTGTCAAGAGCAGATGTGTCTCACCGTCATGAAAAACCTTAGGTTATTAAACATTAAATGTCATATCCTGTAGGTCTTTGAAATGTTTGAAGACTGTCTATCTTTCTAAATATATCTGTTTATGACCTTGAAAATATACCTAACATGACTGTAAGTTTGACTATTATAGATGTCTACTAATCTGTATTTTTCATTTTATCTTACATTTTTAAATGAGCTGTATAAATATCATATCGTAAACAAGAGTAGAAACACACATACAGTATAACAAAATTAACTTTAAATTTGTATTAATAAACCAAAATCCATACCAATGTGAAATATTTTGAAATTAATAGTTGTTTTTTTGGATTAAAGCAGATTCAACAATCTACCCTGTTATCTCATCATTTTTATATCAAAAGATCAGTGAACACTGGCTATGAAACATATCTGCAAATCCTTTGACAGTCTCCCTTTCATAGCATGGGGCCTAACGCCTTTGTCTTTGAGCCTGGACTTTCCCAATAGAAACCTATGGAGGGGTACAGTGTCATGAGATTATACCCCGTTTGGTCCTTTGTGTTGGATCCCTCCTGAGGAGCCCAGTCATCATGCTGTGAGAATTCTGAAGCAGCCTGCAGGGAGGCCCCTTGCAGGGAGGCACCTAAACATCTTGCCAACAATTAACACCCATTTGCCAGCCGATGGTGTGAGTCACATTGGAAGCAGATTCCTTGGCTCCAAACAGGCTGCATCCCCAGCCAACATCTTAACTTCAACCCCAAGACAGCATCGCAGTGAAGTCTCTGCAGGATTCCTGACCTAAAGTAATTGAAGAGCTAACAAATATGGAAATGTTTCTTAAAGGGGGAAAAGAAAACCCCACCACTTTTTGGGCACTAATAATGAAAATACTATAAAATATAGTTGGCATAATTACATTATTATCTGACAAAAAGAGCAGGGGTACAAAGAAATAGAGCACTACACTGTGAGGGGGCATTTTGCTTATGCCAAAGAAACAGCGTGTATAAACTAAGCTGGACTTAATACAGCAAGCAATTTTTTTTTGCATAAGTTTTGGGAAAATTTAAAATCCATTATGGTGGAAGATTTTACTGTTGCTTGTCTTGCCATAATTTGTGTATGACAGAAAAAAGTCAATGCAATATAG